>CANUEY010074608.1:0-89474 GCA_948099555.1 Croton setiger | reverse complement strand
TATATATATATATATATATATATATATATGTTTGCACTCTGCTCTGTTCTGGAATCTGACGGTTTTGTGATTGATGGTTCTTCTGTGGATGATTTCCAGATACTTCAATGTGATAGGTTCCGACCCAGATGGCAGATTAGGTGAGGCTCCTAGACCTGAATTACGTGAGCACGGACGAATTTCTGGTGCTTGTTTCGATGCAGCTCGTGGTATAATTACTGGTCTGAAGGTATGATGTCTATGTTCTTCTGTTAAGTACTCAAAATGGGGATTCCACTTGGATTTACAGAATCCAAATGGGGTTGGTTGGTGTGGTTAATGCATTATCAGCTTTAATGCTTGGTTGTAGTATTACCGAGTCCTGCAGAACCTTGACGGTTATGTTGTGTTGTTGCAGGTTAAAGGAACCGACTATAAGACTCATGATGGCACATGCATTCGAGATTATATTGATGTGACGGATCTCGTTGATGCTCACGTGAAAGCTCTAGAAAGAGCAGAGGCTGGTAAGGTTGGTATCTACAATGTCGGAACTGGAAAAGGCAGATCTGTGAAGGAATTTGTGGAGGCATGCAAGAAAGCAACCGGGGTAAACATTAAGGTTGACTATTTACCTCGCCGACCTGGTGATTACGCTGAAGTTTTCAGCGACCCAACAAAAATCAGACTTGAGTTGAACTGGACTGCACAACACACTGACCTGCAGGAGAGCTTACAGGTTGCATGGAGATGGCAAAAGTCGCACAGAAATGGGTATGGATCACCTCTGGTGATGGTGTCTTGATTGAGTCGTACAGAGCAGAAATTAACAGGCCCCCGTTGAAGCAGCACCAACATACATGGTGCTGTGCTGTGCTTCTTTCTAATCTGTTAGAAGAGAAGAGTTGGGGTCTTACAGAAAATTTTTTGTTCACTACCTAATTAATTAATATTAATATATAGTGGTAGGAGTAGCCAATTCATTAAATATGTATTGAACATATGCTAAGTTCAATAATGTGGTGCCTATTTGCTGAGGCGCAAGTATAGTTTTTCTATATATCAATGTTTTTGTTTTAACCTTCTCTTCTTATTACTCAAATTTGAGCATTTGATATAAAAGATGGAAAGTGAGGAGAAACTACTACCAGTGGTTTTCAACTATTTTGGTCTTACTTAAATCTTCAATCTTTGAATGGGTCTCAGTAGACATTCTGACTCACCCTCTTTCACCGTTGACAATCATTATCTAAATTTAGTTTATATTTTTGGAAGAGAGCTTTAGGAAAATAGCGAGTAATAAAATAGCATATTTTTTATAAAAAATTCAAAATTACTTTTGATATATATACAAGTATATATTGAATATATATACTCACATATATATATATATATCAATATTAATACATATACCGGGTTAGATGTCATTTTCTGTGGTATACATAACTTATATATATTTTGTAAATAGTATATATAAGTTTGATTATAGTTTTATCAATTGAAGTTTTGTAGTATATATACTAGTCTATATTATTTATATATACTGGTATATATCAACAAATAAAGACTATATATACTATGTATGGATAATATATTATAATTTGTGAAATCTATGGTGAAATATATATAATAGTATATATGGTTTATGCTATTTATGTGGTATATATGCTAGTATTTATAGTCTACGTATATTGTCATATATACCAACAAATGAAGAGTATATATAGATCATATATACTGTAACAAATATTATGTATGAACAATGTATGTCAATCTGTGAAGACCATATACTATGATTTGTATGAAGTATATATAATAGTATATATGATTTATATATACTGGGGTTATGTGTTATTTTTGTGATATATATACTATTATATATATCAGTCTATATGAAAAATATATACTTCCATATATACTCAAAAAATAAGAAAAAGTCAATAAAATAGTTCAAAATTAAATTGAAAGAGCAATTATAAAAGAAATCATAATTAATATTGAAAGAAATCATCATCAAGAAACAACACTTGAAGATTAAAACAGACATTGAAAGGAAGAAATTGAAGCAATTGAGATGAAAAACATGAATAATACCTCAAATCCAAAACCAATTCATCATTCATTCACTCATTCAAAAATTAATTTACAAAGTAAAAAATGAAAATAGAAAAAGAGATTTATGTTTAATGGAAATTAATTCAAACCTTAAACCTCAAATTTCTAATTACAAACCCTAAAAGAAAGAGAAGAAGAGAAGTCTGAAAGGGAGAAAAAGCAGATGAAGTGAAACTGAAAGGAGAAAGAAGAGTGATGAAGGATGAGGTGAGGGAGAGGAGAACCGAAGCGTCATAGGGAAAGGAGAAAAAAGAGAGAAGAAAAAGAAAGAAGAAAGAGGAGGAAGATGAGAAGAAGATAACCGAAAATAGGTTAAAACAAAAGTTAAATTTATAAGGGTATTTTAGTCCACATTATTATACACATGTTATTTGATTAATTTTTGTAAACTTATGCTATTTATTTTTTTAATATTAAAAAAAATTGCTATTTAGTACAAATTCTCTTCTCGAACATGGTACTATAAAGTCTTGAGGTATTTCATCATTTAACATTGCAAATCAAGCAACTAGTACATTTTTTTTAAAAAAAATTTCAAATGAGGCCTTTGTTTCTTTTTCATCTTATTTTGTTCTGACTCTTTCTTTTAAAATCATATCCATGGATTACAATCCCAAAATAAATAAAAAATGAAGGCAAATTCACGTACATGCACTATGATTTGAGTTTGGACTTTTTTTTTTTAGGGAAAGAGTTTTGACAATTAATTGTTCTGTGATGATTTAGATTCTTTTCTGAAGTTCTTAAATACATGGGTCATACAAATCAAGTAGCAAAAGTCAATGATCCAATTCAACTTCTAGATGGACCCATAATAAGAATAAGAAAAAAAATAATAATTTAAGATGCAGTAAATGGGATGAGTCAAGGGTTGTGCAATATCTAATCACAATTGAAGAATATCAAGTGGATGAAGATGATACAACTCAAAGATGAAGATGGAGGCTTGGTGAAGTTAATTCAACTGCAAGAAGTTTTACAAAAAGCATAATTATGCTTATTTGGCTATTATCGTTTGGTTAGCCAAATCGATCTCCAACCAAACCTATTTTTGGACATTTTATTTGGCTATTATCGTTTTGTTAGCCAAATCTAGTTGAAAGTGATTCGAATATGATCTTTTTTTTCCTATTTCATAGAAAGAATTTTGGTGAAACTTCAATCGACTGTCACCACTACCTTTAAATTCCTCTATTAACAAGCACTGTCCAAAGAAAAACTGACGTCGAAACGAATCCAACACTATTAATTGTGCCTCCATTAGTCGCTCGAGCAGTCCAAACTCATCGGTCAAAATTTTGGCGGTATTTTGTCTCTCTAACTTTGATTTTTAATTGTATTTTTTGAAATTTTCCGGTAATAAGGTGTTAAAAATAAATACATAATATGAATTTCGCGTTGAGAGTTCTGATGGGCTGATTTTTTTTAACAGATTGATTTAACAGTCACAGAATAGAGACTAAAAAATAACTTTAATAATTAAAGGACTAATTTGTTTAATTCACCAAAACAAAGGAACCAAATTATAATTAACCCTTTTCTATTTTGGCGATAGTTCTTTTGGAGATTGAGAATGTAGGTTTGATGGGTGATTGATCTCAAGCCAACTCCCACCAATATTGTTCCTTTTTAAATCCAAAAGTTTATTACTTTAGGAGTTGAGTTCTTAGAGGGATAAAAAGAGAAAGGCAAGGTGCTGCTTGCTTTGGTTGTTAATAAGAAAAACAATGATTTTTGAAGCGTAGTGGGATTTCAGTACTTTTATAAGGAGAAAGCATGTTGATTTTGATTTTTGCTTAGCCGAACTGCTGTTTTTATTTTGTGATTTTTGGCATTCTTCTTTTTTTATTTTTCTAATTTTGTGCCTTTTTTTTTATTTCGTTTCCGAATTTGTATTGTGATCTTTGAAGGAGAGGAAATCGACAGCTAGAATTTTGGAAAAGAACAAGTTGAGATGAGATGTTAAATATAATATACTAGTATTATGCAAACAAGGATTAAACAAATAAATGAAATGTTGTCAATATTAAATACATACAATCTAGTTATTGTATTGCATTGACAGTGATAGGTTGTAGTTTTATCGAAGTTCTGTTTTTATATTTTGTTGCTAGTTAGTAGCCTTTCTATGAAATTTTTATGATGGAAGTTGGACTCAAAACTATAAATAAAGGCACGCTCAAAGCCTCAAAAAACACAACAATAAGCAAGAATTTAACTCTTTCCTTTGAGCTTTAATCTTTCCTTTAAAGTTCTCTTATTATGATTTTAAGTACACATCTAAAAAAATGACCATAAAAACTAGAAATAATTACAGCTGATACTTGAGCACTACTGGATTTAATTTTTACATAATAACATCAGGAGAAAGAATGAGAATGATGGATGAATAGCTATGCATAGGGTATAAATTAGCGTCAAGAAAGTGAGAATACTGTTTGATAGCAATCTCTTTTTCAGGGACGTCGCTGGAGAGGAAGTCGAATGGCGAGGGCTTGCCAGTATCTACCAGAGGCTCCCATCTGAACCCTGAACGTTCTGGCAGTGCAATGGTAACAGGCAAGTGATTAGCATTAAACGCCACATAGATCTCTCCTTTCACTGAGTCCATCTGGATCAAATAAAATTATAAATCAGACATCCACCCAAGACTTAGAAAATAAAAATAGTGAAAATGATATAATAATGTTGAAGGAAATGTTGGAACATAATAATTAGACTTATGTGCAAACAAGCTAAAATTTCCTATATTTCAGGGACAACATGCTAAAATTTAAACTGTTTTGACAATATACTGTGTTCCGGATTCTGCAACAAACTGTTTGAAGATACTTCAAACTACTTTACGAATCAAGTGCAGGAAAGACAGCACAAGAATCAGAAAAAATTATGGATGATTGCGGAAGGTGATTAAGCATATACAGAAGCTCAACAGACATGGTTAAGAGACTTGAGCTGTTGTGAAATGTTAGAATACTAAATGAACTAAACTTTGAGTTTAGAGAACACTTAGAGACCATAAAAAGGACATCCCTTTATGCAAAAGAATTACTTTATTTCTTAGTTATTTTGTCATAATTAAAATCTTGCATTCATAATTGTCTTTTAGAGTTAAAGTATCATAATTGCAAATACCAAGCTGGACCATGCAAAAACATACACTGGCTATCCTACTTTCAGCATAAATTTTCTTGAAAATTTTCTTTGAGGCCGGATTGGTCACACCTAATTGACAAAGGTGGTCTTATCGCATTCACTGAAAAGAAATTTATTTATCTGATTATGGCATGCAGGACACCGCCCATAAGTTTGACTTGATTAAACTTAAATACATTCTCGTCATTGTTTCCTGGACAGGCTTCCTGAAGTTGTATTCCATAACATATGTCCTTGAAATGGGGATGATGGAGCATTTATATGTTAATTTCATATGAATTGGAATTTTTCAGATGCCCAGGACAAAGCAGAGTATACTTTTTATTCTTTTTTTCATTTAATGTCATCAAGAGCAACTAACATCAAGCCATTTGTGTTCAGCTGAAAATTTTCAGTGCCAACTAGGGATACTACTGGTTTGGAAGTAAATCTACCCCTTAGAGACAACCCAAAATGTTTTCAGGGATGAGGCACGAGTGGAGGTTTTGGTAATAACCTACAATGGCAGGGGAGCATACCAGTGTGAATGCCACAAAGCGATTTGTTTCAGACCAATCTGGATTTCCAGGAGTATGACCATGCCACTGTAACCTCTCTGCAGTTGGGAAGTCATTCAATCCAAGAGACTCACATTCACTGGTAACATCACAATTCACCAAACATATGAGAAATGAAGGTCAAACAAAAAGCAAATTGCATAAAGTTGAATTTTGTGACAGAAATGCTCACCTGCGGAACCTAGTCATCAGGCAGCAAAATCTATAAAAATCTGATGATGATTCTTCTTTCTTATCCCATCGGAAGTAATTAATCTGTATCACAGCAACAGAAGGAACAGGGTCAGAACTCAGCAGTCATGACTGATGGGATTCTGAATATCAGGAAGGTTCAGAGAAGATCACATAGTTATCATGGCAATATGTGTTGTTGTTTCCGCCTTTTGTGTGACCATACTCGTCACCCATGTATATCATTGGAACACCCTGGTAAAGATAAAATAAAGGTTCAGCATTACCTTTTTCTGACAAGTAAATTTTGAATCATATATTTCTCTACCAGTAATCATGAATTTTTAGATGGTTCTGACCGTTCAGAAATGCAACATTCACAAAACCAATTTTACTCGATGTAGTTTCATACAATATATAGAACTAAAAGGAAGCCTACTGACACAAGAAAGACATCTGATGATTGTAGTTACATAATAGGAATAATAGGTTAAGTCTATCAGTAATCATGAATCTTTAGATGGTTCTGACTGTTCAGGGATGCAACATTCACAAAACCAATTTTACTCGATGTATTTTCATACAATATATAAAACTAAAAGGAAGCTTACTGACACAAGAAAGACATCTGATGATTGTAGTTACATCACAGGAATAACAGGTTAAGTTTATTTCTATATTAGCTCTAGAATACTTGTGTATAAACAGATTGAGATTCATAGCTAATGAAATAGAATTTTCTTCCATACAACACTAGTTAACAATTCCTCTTTTTTTTGGCTTCCAATGTAGAAGATGAACCGTTTGTTAGAGAAGAAGGATAATTCTTTTTTATGAATTTATGTTATATATCTAATAGTATAAGACACTTGTTTTTATTCTATTGGATTGTTATAACACCTCATCTTGCTGAGGTGGTGTAACTGTTCCACTATACTCCATAATAACCTGGTAAAAAGTTTTCTTTCTTTTCCACGAGTCCCTTACATAAAAAACCTGTTTGAGTAGTCTCACAATAAGAACCAAGCATCAGGAAGAAAAATCATGCAAAAACAGTGTTTCCTACTTACTTAATCAATGGTAAGAAGGGCCATAAATTATTCCCAATGTAAATCTTCAAGTATAAACTGAACTTCACCTGTGAAACCATGAGACAAACAAAGAAATTTCGCATTTGCCGTTTCCTCAACTTCTCCACTGAAATACTTGCAAATTCTCCTTCCTATACGACAAGTTGATTAAACAAAATAAACGTACATAAATAACAATGTTAAATAAAAAAATATTCATGCAATAATCTAAGTTAAGCAAAGTTAAAAAAGAAAGAAAGAAATCATACAATTGCCTCCGTAAACCCTAAACCCATAGGAGAATGTAGATACAAGAATAGTTGGCATAAAACAATTTCATACATTTGCCTCCTTATTAACTCAATGCAGCAAAAGAAACTGATATTACTATCTACAGCAAAGGACACACACACAAGGGAAAATACCACAGTTCGCAACTCTTTTTCTTTTCATGAGAAATGCTAAGAAACCAAAGAGAGTATATAACAGAGGATAAGGCAGCTTCCCCCCTGTAAAGCACAATTACAGGTACAAAATAAAGAAAATTAAGAGAGCATAACTTAGCGAGGGGAGCCAAGAATTGACATCTATAATACTTATCTTCAAAGGAACACTGCCAAAAGATTCAGAATAATAATCTTAAATCGAAGCCAAAATACGCTCCTTATCACACAAAAATAATAGGCAAACACAATATTTTTTTAGCACATTCATTCCATCCATGGCTAAATAAAACAAAAAAATATTTGACTAGATGGAACCATGACATCTTTGAATAATTTAAGAGAATGGCTCTATACCTTAAGTGGCTTATATAATTCCAGTAAAACCACCTCAAACCTCAATACTCGAGGTAACCCCATGAATCAGACAATTTCAAATGCTAGCATAACTAACTTTACCTCTCCACAATTCCAGCTGTTGTTATGACTCTCGCCGTCATTGTTGTCTTCCCCATTAGCTAAGTTATTTTTGTTGTTATAGGCCACTAAATCAGCCAAAGTAAAACCATCATGTGCACATACAAAGTTGATGCTGTTCCATGGCTTCCTTCCTCCTTCCTGATTCATGAGAAACTGAACTTAAAATGTTGCACAGTAGCACCATTGATAGAATTAGAGGGGAAAATACTTCTCTTGTTCATATATTCATCAAGAATTCATACTCATTTATATACAAGTATTACAAAAAGAATATTGGAAATTATTGACCAGATAAACTCTAGCATCCATACAAAATCAATCTAATATTTACTTTGTATAACACTCCCCCTCAAGTTGGAGTGAAGAATGATAAGAGAAATTTCATCGGGAGAAAAGCAGGAACCTCTTTAGAAGATATAAGACTGGGATTAGGAGAAAAACTTCTGTTGTTCATATATTCATAATGAGTTAATACATGCACACTTATGTACAAGTAAGCACAATCAATAAAGGAAAGTATTGACCCTATTAAACTCTAGAATCAATACAGAATCAATCAAATATTGACTTTCCATAACCACCATCAAATTTCAAAACTATTCTGAGAAATGGATTATAGCATTGTCCAATTTCTCTAAACTTGGAGTGTCCATCACTATTTTCTTATCATAAGAAATGAGAATACACTACACTCTAATGAAAGAATCCAGGAAGCATGGATTGAGAATGTACTCCAACATACGTTTGCTTTTTGAGAACAAAACATATACATAAACAAGTATGTTACATGATAGGTTCGCATTTGCTGATAATAACATTCATATCATGTTAGAAGGGATAACCATAAGAACTAAAAAGACAAACACTACACAGCACACCTGGTATAAGTTTGGGCTCCCACATAAGCATTCAGCAAAAGCGCCAGAGAAGCCATCTGTACCCTTGATAAACTGCCTCACAATGTCACGATACTAATTGACAAAAGAAAAAGAAGAAAAATCAGCTCAAGCGTAAGAATAATGAAATGTTGCCAATTGCAATTTTTTAATTTTGGAGAAAGAGACAATCAGAAGAAAGAAAGGATGCAAAATATTCATGTTCATTTTACCTATTTAGTTTCCACCTGTTGTTTGATTGAAGAAAATAAGGAAGAAAAACAAACTTAATCCCTTCGTCTAGAAATGTTTAAATATAGATTAGAAATCTTGCAGTTAAGGTACTAGCTTTTTCAGTATATGTTTATCATATAACAAAATAAATATAATTAATTTTTCTTAACTCATAATATATTGATTTTACATTTATTGAGTTGTCATAAAATTACATCATAAAATCATATAATGTGTTGTAAATAAATTAAAATAAAATTATTAGTAAATACTATAACTATTGAGGAGAGACAAAAACAGGAAACAATGGGTGGTGACTGATTGTAAGGAGAAAAAGTGTTGCGGAAGGGAGAAAGATACATACCTAAAGAAAAATAAAACAATTGGTGGTGAGGAGAGAGGCAATGCCAGATTACAAACAGAGAACTCTGGAGAGAAAATGAGGATCTGATCCCAACATGGTCAGGATTTTGTTAGGTTTATGTGTTTCAATTAAAGCATATGATATAATATAATATATCTAAGGACTTTTTATATAATATATATTAAAAAAATATAAATATAATAATACAATGATAATTATAATATATAGGAGTCATTATATACTTTGTAAATACTATATCAGGGTTACCTTGCTAATTTTGTTGTAATAGTACAATTTTTGCTCATTCCTCACTCATTTTCTTACATATTTGGAGAAAAAAATGATATAGGGGTAACTTCTATTTACTTCCTCTGTATATTTACAGTCCATTCTTTCATGGGATAATGAAAATCCCAAGCACCCTTCACCCTTTTCCTACTTTCTTTTTTTTTTCCCCATCTTTCCAAAAAAGGTGCTAGTAAAATCTTCCGAGGTTTTGATTATAATAACAGCTCAATAAAACATTATATGATGTAGTCGAATCTACTCTACCGAGCGTTACAGGTTCAAATTCAATATCAAGTTTTTCTTTTTTGACTATGATATAAAGTTTTAGTTTGTACAAGTGAAATTTTCATTGGTACAAAGAGATGAGTTGTATCTGAATCTTTTGTAATTCGTTTTATTTAGTTTAATTTTTTATTTCTAAAAAAAAGGGGATGACACATTCACGCCCAAATTAAACCTTATTCTTTACAAAACTAATAATACTAACAATTTTTTATTTTGAGTAGAGGAGTTCAATCTTGAACTTATTTTGATGCTCTTCTACTATTAAACTGATATATACTAACATGGTATATTCATATAAGAGAGGAAGAATACAAATTTCTTTTCTTTATCTTTAGTAATATACTTTTTTCCTCTTTTTCATTTTTTGTGCTCTCTATTTCTCTCAACACATCAGATTGGAACTGAAACCTATAAGACAACTCATATGTAAATGATAGTTTCAATAAGAGAATTCAATATGAATAATTAAACAATGAACAACACCACTATATAATTTTAGTTTAGTGGAAGTACAAAAGTAAGGTTTTCAGAGCAATTTGCAAAAAGGAGATAACAAGTATTAAAGGACATGCAGACGCCCAACTAAAGTTGCACCTACTTGACCTATAAATTAGTTGGATTATAATTATGTCATTTGAGGACACAAGTTATCCTGGAAAAAGAACACCCCCGGGATTAAGAATTGAACAGGAGATGAGCTTGTAAATGTTTAAAATGTGGACAATTTTAAACCAATGTGAGAAGCAAACACCATATGAAGTTTATCTGGTGAAGGCATCATATATAGCCACTGATTCTAAGTTTTCCTCAAACCTTAAAGACTCCAGACACACTGCTGTTAGAAGACTACCTTACAGGATGCTTCAATTCATCATGGTATTTGAGTAATCATGATATTTCTAAATATTAATTTCCTGATTCTGTTTCTGAACCAAGTTATTGAGATTGTAAGAACTTAATGTTTGTTATGCCACACTTGCAATTTGATAAAGGGTGATGATGGTCAAAGGAAAAATATTATGAGACAATAAAAAGTTAAAAATATAATTGTGCAAAATTGAAAATCATCTATGATAGTGAAAACACTGGTCCCAGCGTAGATAATGATTGCAACCATTAGTTCATGTTTTTGAGCCTTAATCAGAAAAGTTCTTGACATGAGTAAAGTTAAAGAAGCTAAGGAATCTTTTGTCAAGGAGCAACTCACACATATTAAAGGGTAGTAGAAAGTAGAAAAGATTTATGACATTACAGCAATGGAAAATAGTTGTAAGTAAGACAACTAAAAATGATCTATTATAATGAAAACATTGGTCGGAGTGTTGATAATAATGCTTATGGTTAAGCAACCCCTAATTGTAAACCTACTTTGATTGCAAAACCCATGCAGCTATTAATTGCAATTCAGGAGAAACTTCAAGAAAATGTGGAGAATACTTTGAGTGACATGAAAAGCTAATCAATCAATTTGAAAGTTTTACTTCTAATTGTAACTAGAATGCATATTCACCGAAGGTTGAATGAAATATAAATATGACATAGCATCAAACCTGACCTTCCCATTCCATTCTGACCATATTTGCCAATGAGGGAAGCTACCAACTTGATACAAGCCACCTGTGTCCCATGCCTCAGCTATGAGCTATTTGAAAGAAAGTTAGAACAAAAGTTAGTTTCAATTGTGTATCCAGCATATAAAATAACTTGAAAGAATAAAAAAAGACCATCAAATAATGACTATGTAACAGCCTAGATAAGCATTAAAAAAGAAAATTTCACAATGGACCATGGTTAAATCTAAAACCCCTGATAAGGTCTCTCAACAACACCACATCTAAATCCTCACCATCTCCTCCCTTTAGCTTGACTAATGCGAAAAAGAGTTTAGCTATGGGAGCAAAAATTTCCTGATAATCCACCCCTTTAGGTTTGTTTATATCCTTTCGCCACTAATCCTGCCTTTTACCTTTCTACTGCGCTATCAGCCTTGTTTTCTACTGTATACACCCATTGTATCCAAATGGTTTCTGATCCTTTGAATAAGTAATATGTTCCATGTCCTATTTGATCAAGGCCTTCATTTCCTCAACCCATTTTTGTGTGTGTGCGCGTGCACATTGGGTTGGGGTTGGGGGCATGTTGTTACTGCACACCCACACCCCGTCCTCGAATCAAACTGGGCAGCTCCCCTAGACAGGAACATCCTTGATGGAAAAAATTCAGTCAGATCAGTTGATGGCAGCGATACAAAGTTGTTTTGGTAGTGAGATTAATTAGTGGGAAATAAAATACAAAAGTACCTCTATTATATATCTATTACTCGCAACTGCATTACATGAAAAACCTTGTGGTATCCCAAATTTTACTAAGTACCTATTGTAACCCAAAAGCTATGAAACTAATAGTTCATTACTAAAAATACATTATTGTTAGTGTTAATAGTAAAATATTAAAAGAAATTTTTATCTACCATTCATAACAGTTAGGCCCAAGTATAACAAGAAAAAATGAGAAGATAAACAGATAATACCTTTACTTCACGAAGTATTGGGTCATTACTTATCATGTCAATCAATGGAGGACTGCTAAGAGGAGTGCCAGTGGTCAACAAGTCACCCTCTATGGGATTCCCAAATACATTAACTGCATCCCAAAGGCTTGTCGAGAAAGAACAAAATAAGCGACAACATGAAAAAAAAAAAAATTACAAGTTCATAGAATTTTAAAATTATTTAACTAACCTGCTACACCTGGTCATGATAGAAGCAAGATCGAATCGAAACCCATCCACATGCATTTCTACTACCCAATATCTATAGTAGATAAATGACAAAATTTAAAAGATTATTTTGTACCAACCAAAATAAATAATACGTAGACTGTTAAAGTCCATATACCCATACAAATGTGGACTTATAAGAGATGTGTCTTAGAACCTATCTTGCACAAAATCAATTAGCTTGTATTCAGTCCACCCATTCCATTACAAGTCCTTAAAATATTATATTATATATTGTGTGGAATTTACTTCCCAACATACCCCTCAAGTGCAACTGGACTGGACAACTCACCCGGCCCATCATCAACAGGTCGGTTGACACTTTACAACATACGATGGCCAGCATAAATAGGCTATCTCCATTTAAACAAGGCTCAATACAGATTGTACGATCCAAAATCATTTGAGCATAAGGTTTTCATACCATGTTAAAGTTCATGAGCCTAGAAAAGCATGGGCTTATAAGAGATGAGAGTTGGAATCCATCGTGTACCAAGCCAAATTGGTTTTGCAAGATCAAAGCAAAAGCCATCCACATGCATTTCTAATATCCCATATATACAGTAAATGAATGGTGCCAAAAATTTAATTGATCAGTTTTCATCATCCAAAATAATAATAAACAAAAGATTAAATTGTTAAAGTCCATACTCCTGTACAAATGTCAAATTATAAGATATGAGTGGTCGAACAGATTATGCACAATATCAATTGGCTTGTACTAGTTCCATCATTCCATCGGAAAGTCCTTTAAATATTACTTTATTATCTAATATGGAAATTACTTTCCAACATACTCCTAATGTGCAAACGGACTGGAGAGCTCACCCGACACGCCATCAAAATGCAAGCTGACACTTTATACAACATGTGAATTGACCAACTAGGCTCACTTAGGCCCTCCAATACGGATTCTAGGATCCAAAGTCCTCTGGATATAAGGTTTCGAATACCATGTTAAAGTTCAATTGTATGTACAAACTTGGGCTTATAAGAGATGAGTGTTGAAATCCATCTTATACAAAGCCAATGGGTTTTGTGTAAAATAGATTCCAATACCCATCATTTATAAGCCCACATTTTGTAAGGGCCAGTGGACTTTAACATAAACAAAACTATGAAACAAGACTAATTGTTATGATAAAAATTGATGTCTTCATCATTTTTTCCTTTTATATTAGCCATAATTAGCATACCCACATGCATACCTTAAACAATCCAATATAAATTGGCGCACAATAGGATGGTTACAGTTGAATGTGTTTCCACAACCTGAATAATTGTAGAACTCTCCCTGTAATGGCAGAAAGTAAAATTAGCTTACAGTAATAACATCAGAACAAATTTTAAATCATGATACAAAGTCCAACTCTTTTGAACAATTTAAAGTTTAAACCCATTAGGATTGGATAGCTTAACATAAAGATAGGTCAACGATCCTCAATATTTATCCCCCCGAAAAAAAAAATCCATTAAAGTTAATCTACATGGATAAAGTTGATAATTGGATAGCCACATTTATGATTCTATTATTGAAATAACATGCACAAGTTCGGATTAATTTATCTGGTTTGAAATTGAATGCAAGAAAGTAGAAATGAAATCTATATGATTGTACTATTTTGATCGAGATCGAACTTCCAAGGGAACAGAAATACCTGATCATAGATACCATTGTTAAGGATAAAAATGGAAATAAGATTTATTGATACATGGAAACGGATAAAGACTACAGTGGATATAGAAACAAAACTGAAGAGATTAACTAAATACAGATAACATCTTAACAAGACATATGACCCTAGGGAAGAATATGTAGACGTCACATTTCCCTTTCGCCATTTAGAATAATTCATCTTCAAGTCAAATTTATGACTAAGACCACTTTAGTTTTTAATTTTTCTCATTTCATTATCTAGGCACCTTACCTTGGGAGCAAGCATGTAATAGACACTATTATCAACTCCTCTAAAGGATAAGGTGGGGCCTTTCTCATTGCCTTCAGCTGTGTGGTTGAAGACAACATCCATAATAACCTGTTCAAATAAAATAACAGAACATTATTTACAAAAACTCACTAGAGAAAATCTACATCATCATGCAAACTATTCTCACCTCAATTCCCCGTTTATGAGCTTCTCTGACAAGAAACTTGAATTCCTTGATTGTATCATGGCCACAATTACGAGTTCCAGCAGAAGAATATCTTGTCATGGGCGAAAAATAATTGATAGTTGAATATCCCCAGAAGTTCATCCTGGATAAGAGATGAAGTTAGAAGCTGAGGCTTGAGCTCAGTAAATGAATTTGTTCATAAAAGTCGTGTTGTTTCTTAAGTATTCTAAATTATGGAAATTTTAATAATATTGTCCACGGTTTATGCTATACATAAAGAAGTTGAAATATAGTACCTACAAATTAATTTCTCAAAAATGAAGATGCTTTTTCACTTCTCCTTACCCATAAACAGCTGAGGAGGAGAAAGGGAACTCACAAGTAGAAATCTAAAAATTGTTGAGATGGAAGAGGTGTTAAAAGTGAACAACAAAGATGCTTACAAGTTACATGCATATTAGAATGCAGAAAGAGAATGTATAAAGACAAGCCATCATCTGTGGAGCCTTCACTAACCTTTCACTTTGAACTCGAAAGTCACAAGCCCTTAATTGTAGATTGCTAGATTTTCCTTCTACTAATAGGAATATCCTCAATTATGAGAACTTTGTTTGCCTAAAGCGTTTATTTTCTAGGAACTTCTTTGGATATAAGACACAATCTAAATAGTAGAATTATCTGTAAGGGTCTAAGGAAGCAATCAAACACCAAAATATTTTAGCTAGGAAGCAAATGACTCAGCTCAATAATACAGGTCTGCACAGAAGAAGCTTATCCAAAACCTTAATAGCTCCACATAATATTGTTGGAGATCTAGTACATTCAGCAGATACAAAGACAATGATTATATGGTGAGAAATTTGTTAGAATTGACGAGATTTCTTTATTAAATGTCATAATTCAACAATTATTTTTTTATTCACTTATATGATTGATTATGATATTTTGTAATTAAAGAGTGATTCATGCTTAATTTTAGGAGTTAATCATGAACTCATTACTAGTACAAAAAGAGAATGAATCTCCTTGTTGTTATGCAATGTTTCACAATGTAGTCTTAATATATTATATTTATATTCTAATACTTCTAAATATTTTGACATCGTGGGCTGAAACTGTTCTTCTCCTCTATCTTCATCTCATTTTCTTCTCTCTTCTCTAAAATAACCACAACATCAGCTAAATCTTCAATACTCATTTTCTTCTCTCTCTAACTAAAATTATGAATTTTAAGACTTTAAAAATCTTTAAACCAGGTCTAATTTCTTCTATCTTCTTATCTCTTCTTCCTCAATGAGATCTAATCTTATTCTCTTCAAGTTATCATACTTTCACCTAAAATATTTTCTCGACAAGGGTGGGGTGGAGGGGTGAGGGAAGTATAGTTGTCTTGTGTTCTGCGTTAAGCATGTACCTCCATTTGACAGGCGTTTTGTACTTTTATCTCTAAATTTCCTAAATCCAAAATAAGCCATACTTACTTTCTCTCTATCAAAAAGGCCACCACCAGAATATCTTTCTTGTGTGATACTTCTGCTCCCTCTTCTCAATACCTGCAAATTGGGAAGGAAATATTTAAATCCTTGATTGATACTCTATCTCTCTTTTGATTTGTTTTCTTTCTATTCTTGCCACCCATTCTTTCTTCCTTTCTTTTCTTTCTATTTCTTCTAACTTTGTGTAGGAATCATGACCTTCTTGTTTTCAATTTATAACTGCATCTTCAGTTACCTCTCCTCTTTCTCTACTGAAATACCACTTTTGATCTCCAACACAAGATTTTAGCGCAACTATAAATGTGCAATTCCTTTCACATAATGATGAGTGTACATGCCGCTTTCTGTGTTTCCTCAACCAGTGTTAATAGTTCATAATTTAGAGGCGAAGAATTAACATAAATGAAGAACTTTCTTCCAGCAACAATCTCATCAAGGGGATTATTGGAATTACGAGATTTTATCTTTAAAATGTAATGATTTAGTAATTCTGTTTTGTTGACTTATATGATTTATTAGGATGTATTGTAATCAGGGAGTGATTGGGGCTTAATTTTGGAAGTTAATTATGAACATCTAGTATAAAAAGAGGATGAAACACCTTATTGCTATGCAATGTAATGGTTCACAATGTAGTCTTATAATATACTATATCTATTCTATTATTTCTAAATATTTTCACGAAGAGGACTACAAAACTCGATTAGAGTCTAGAGCAAAATCAAGATAGGGCTTTATTATCTAGAACCCAGAGTACAAAAGAAATAATTTTAAATTCATGCAATATGAAATGGAGTATACATGTGTTGTTTCATAGAAAGATATTTAACAAGGTAAATGGTAAGCGCTATAGGATAGGGGTAAGGCTACCTTTGCTAAATGAAAATGAATGTCGAGCACATGCAACATTCCACAAGTAGAATGTTTAGGAGATGGTAAGTTGAGATGGATGGTGGTCATCATACAAGGATAGATTAGATAAAAGTTCAAGTAGCAAAAGTTAGAGAGAAAGTGAAGGAAGGCAGAGATGATATGGTCATGTTTTACATACAACACATGCCGATGGACAAATGAGGTGCTTTAGCAATAGATGGTGCCAAAAAGGAAGGATGGACCCAACATTCTTCGGAGAGGAACCTTTTCTAAGAATATATGTACTTGGTTACTAATTAGGATCTTGCTATGAACATCTAAGAATGGAGGCAAAAGATTCATATAGCAAATTCTAGCTAGCTTTGTTTTCACTTTGTCCTATCTATAAATATTTCAAAGAATATTGAAGATTTCAAATTCTCCTTCAAAATTTTTTACTAAAAAAATGTCCTTAAATTGCTTCCAACTACTATTTAGCATTACTTGGATATTAACTTGACTATAGCATATATTGGAATGAAAGGACTGACCCCAACTAATTTCATACTAGGACTTGGTTGTTGTATGCATTAGAATAGGATAGCTCGTGATACAAAAAAAAAAAAAAGAAGAAGAAAGACAAGAATCTATTAGCATTAAAATACTATTGACAGTCATCCATTCTGATGACACCATTTCACCCACCAACCGATTAGAATTCAAGTTTAGTAGAGGCAAATTGAACCTGATTTTTCTTTTTTGGACAAAACCTGATTTATTATGGCTATGGTTTGACATGTAATTTTCTAACAATATCAGCTGCTAATAAATTCTGCATGCTACTCTAAACATGTTACAACCAAAAGTCAAGACCTACTTGTAGTCACCCAAAACAGAATTGTAGCTGTAGTACTCCAGCTCATTGAATTCATGGCATGGCATTAACTCTATACAATTGACACCAAGTTCCTGAAAAATTAACAATTTACCAATAAGGAAATCCAGTCACAGTTAAAAACATGTATCTGCTCCAATAAAACCAGCATAGCATCGAAGGTAACACTAAAATCATATTAGGAGGATGACATCTAGGAGATTATTCAGGTGCAATATTTCAAAGAGTTCAGAATCCAGTGATTTTAGAAAGCTACTTGCAAATAGTACCAAAAGTAATACCACATACAATGCCACATAGTAAATGGAAGATGTCATGGTATCTGGACAATATTATTTGATATAAGAGTTAGGTTACACATGTCAAGCACACCGAGTGTTGTGTGTGTGTGTGTGTGGGTGTGTGGGTGCGTCTATGTCACACACTTGTGCATTAAAGTTGAAGCATATCCGTGGTTGAATGCTAAATGTATATATGTACACATTTCACACCAGCGATGTATAAGAAATTGATAACAATCAATCCATTGTAGTTAAAGTATTAATTCTACACATCATATTTAGTTTAATAACAATTATTACTCCCCCTTGATGCCTAATTTTAGAAGTGCATCAGAACGTACCTTCAAGTGATCGAGCTTTTCCACAGTACCAAGATATGTCCCAGGGAATTCTGTTCTGCTTGATTCATGTTGTGTAAAACCTCGAACATGCATTTCATATATCACTAGCTCTTTCTGAGGATATTTCAATGGTAAATCCCCTTCCCAATCAAACTGCAAATATCAAAACAATAAAACCATGTCTGAGATAATCATGTTGATATATATTGGAAAACCAGCACTTAGCATGATAAGAAATTTAAGCTAAAATGTGGACTGACTTTCTTCTGCAAAATTTGCATGCAATGACAATTGTAACAATTCAACTAAAACAAATAGAACGATTCAACTCATGAAAGACAAATTATAAATGGGTCTTACAATTGATTCATGAAGGTAACAAGGATTAGACTTCAAGCATATATGTCTGCTACTATATGAGTTGATCATGACAAACTATACAATATCAAATCAATCAAGCATAATAAAACATTTAGATTTCATCATCCAGTCAAATGTAACCACAATTTTTTTTTTTGTTAAGAAGAGAAATAGAAAAGAATAATATTTTGTTATGTACAAATAAATGCATCTTGATAATAAATTACCTAGATTGGCTCAATGGAATCAATGATTCAGAAGAAGCAGGTATTTTTAGCTGTCATTTCAAAGATTGTTTACATTGAACATAAACTAAGTTGATTAAGAAAAGCAACCTTATATTTAAAATAAGTTTAAATTTTCCCAATTGAACTTATCAGAAGGCTTATAAACATAAGAAACCTAAAAATAACTCTGTTCATAATTATTTCATTCTGGAGACCCCAGATAAGAGCTCAAAAACAGGAGAGATTGCACATCACATATCATAAGACAATGCATAGCTAGTTTTGCATTCCATATCATACAATCTGAATTATGGACCATTAGCAATTGGAATGCTCAAAGTTGAAATACAAAGTGCACACAACAAGAGATTCCAAAGATCTTAATCAAATGATTCTCATTCATCAAACATACACTTCTATGCAGCCAATTCAGATCATTAAACACCAATTTATTTTTAAAAATAAAATAAAATTTAGTTTATCATAACTCTCGGGTTTAGATTGCGATATTAAATTTTGGTACCATTGAACATAGAAAGTCAAACTCAATGTAAAAAAACTTAATTGTTTCAGCTTTTATTTGTCATGAACACACTTTCTTAATTATAGACATATTCATCTAAAACAATTTAACATCTTTCTAAAAACTGCAAATACATTTCACTATCAATAAGGAGACAACAGATTAAATGTCATTTTCAAGTAAGACAAGTGTCAATTTTAAATACACGGACACACAGAAGGGTTATATCAAGAGTACCTCATCTTGAGCAGCCGGTATCATTCCAGCCATTCGTGGCCAGCAATTATCATCAAGTCCTAAAACACCAAACTGCCCTCTACTTATAACTGCCTAGACAAACAAAAAGAGAATTCAGCATACGAACACTAGTAAGTAAATTCATAGAAAAATTGCATAAACAAGCCACTAAACACAATCCATGAAGAACGAATAAAAGAAACCTTCATAACTTTTATCAAGGAAAAAAAGAACTTGGTAACAACCAAACCTTACTCTTGCATAAGGATCCAAAACAATCTGAGAAGCATCAAAGTAATGTCCTTCCTCTGTAGCAAATTTGCCATCAAATCTGTATCCGTATAACATATCTTTAAAATCTCCTTTGAGAAATACATGCCAAATATCCCCAGTCTTGTTGGTGAGAGGATCAAGCGGGATTTCCTCCGTCACCTTATTCTTCACCAGCCAATGAAAACTAATTCAATTTTTTTAAAGGAACGAAAACGAATTAAATTACAAAAGAACGAATACTTGGTTAATTAACCTCAGGCAAATCGCCGAGAGAAATCAAACAAAGAGAGGCAGAAACGGCATTGGCGGAATACACAGAAAAATTAACTCCTTCGTTCATAGCAGTCGCACCAAACGGCGCCGGATGGCCCTCGGAGACCTGATAAGTTAAATGAGGCTGGTCGACAAGCACCGTTGTCTCCACCCCTGCATCTCCTCTGGTATCTCTTCTGGCTGCTTGAATTAAAGGAGGACGAATCTTATT
The DNA here is from genome assembly GCA_948099555.1 of Croton setiger. Taxonomy (NCBI): domain Eukaryota; kingdom Viridiplantae; phylum Streptophyta; class Magnoliopsida; order Malpighiales; family Euphorbiaceae; genus Croton; species Croton setiger. Next base: position 68,594 of record CANUEY010074608.1, on the reverse strand, counting down.
ATTCCTAGAAATTGGCGTTGGTCGGAATTTGAAAAAATAACCGGAATCATTCTTCTTCAACAGAGGATTGAGCACCGGAAAAATGAAGGAACGTGAAGTACTACTGAATCGAATCGACTCCATTGCTGCTGTGGATCATGAATTCATGATCACTGCCGAGTTCTCATTTTGTAAAGCGTCCAGCGAATAAAATCCGTTTGCTTTAGGTAGCTAAGTAATAGAAACCATTGCTTGCTCTATCAGAGTAACAGACTATCAATATTGATATGAAAAATTGAAATAATAGATTTGGTTTTAAAATTTCTGTTCTAGACTTCTAGTTTTGTGAAACATTTTAATATAATTACTATTTAAATCAATTATTGTAAATATTGTATCCAATGTGAGCATAGCAATTTTTTTTTTTTTTTTGGTTTGGCAATGGGCATAGCAAGTGTTATTTCCCTATTGTTCATGCGCCATGACCCACTATGCTCTTTCCAATGAAGGGAGCATGTGCAGTGCTATAGTCCTAAATTTCAAAATGCCATATTATGAAAACGGAGAAAGATAAGAAGGGGCACTTAAGAGAGGCCTCCATAAGCATGGTACTAAGCTCTTTGTCCTCATTTCTCAACTGCCCTGATTCGATTTCCATTCAAGACGATCCTTTCTGCTAAATAGTAATATTACTAATTACATGTGTGTATGTTTATGTTAAATAATAATAATAATAATTAGAATAAAGGGCACTTTAAAAATTGGTGATATTTGAAAAGAAGTTAATAAATGAAGATTAGAATATGTAAATTGTATTATTTGTGTTTGAAAAGAGCTGTATGCAAAGAAATATTAGTTACAAAATAGACTTTAATCATGCTTATCTTGTTTACAGCCAAGTTGGAGTGTAAGAAAAATGTACCTTAGGGAATAAAGAATTGTAAACTTTACCCCTCCTTACCGGCATGTATCTTTCGTAGCCTCATTCCAAATTAGGGTACGAGACAACTTATATTTAGTTAACACAAAAATAAGGGAGGGTAGTTTGGGGTTTCACTTTTTTTATAGTGATTTTTGAATTAATAGTGTGATTGGCGGATTGGTTTCTCGAAGCAGCCTTATTAATCTCGTCTCCGGCTCTCTCTCCTCTCTAACGGCCGTGTTTTCTTTGAGAAATAAGTGAGAAGCAGAATTAATTTGACATATTTCAGCAACTGTAGTCTCTGCTTTCTCTTCTTGGCGTTGCATCAAAATATGGAGATCATTTCTACTGCAGAGGATGCTTCTCATGGTACTCCTCTCGTCCGAGTTTTACCTTCACCGCCTAGTAGTTGGGATCTGTGGCTCTTTCTCTTCTGGTTACTTTTAAGCATCTGAGATATTAGTTTGGTGACTTGTTTGCGTATCTGAAAGACGTCTCAAATCCCTGTAACTGGAACTTTGCTCATTGTCTCAAAAACTCCCCCATGATATAAGCGGGCTACCTCGGCTAGTATGCCCTTCTTGGTAGGTGTTCTAACCACAGGCTATTCAGAGTTACCTCCATACTATATCCAACGTATGGATTGTAGCTGAAAAGCTACTACAGCTACAAGAACAACACACTCAGGATACTATTATCTGAAAGGCTACTATCATGCCTAGTCAACTACCGTAACCCCAGAAATTGAGGTTACTCCGAGATGGATCCGCCATCTGAGCCCACTGCCTAGTTGATGGCAAAAATAACAGAGCTGGATGAAAAGACGTGCAGGATGGGAGACCGAGGTAGATATGCAATATTCCATCAACCAATTGAAGTATTCGATATACCACAATTTTCAAACCCACTAATGAAAGCTTTGTTTTTCTTTGTTTTTTGTTGAAATGATAATGCAATGAAAGCTTAATAAAATAATATAATTGACAGGCTGAATTTCAATTACACCAAATCGGGTTCCATGCAGAATATACGCAACATCACAGAAATCCATAATAGATGAAATCAAACCTCCGGGTGAATTTGAGCTCTATTTTAACAAGTAATTCAACTAACAATTGATTTCTTTATAGGTTACAAAACTGCAGGAAAAAAGCTCTGGTAATAGTGAAGTAACAACCTTCTCACTGTTGCCAAAAACCAATTGCACATCAAGCAACTGACTGGACAGCTCTTTCAAAATTTTCCTCCGCATTGGTCAAACGTTTAACCAGCAGATGATCAGGATGTGAAAGTTTCAATTGGCTGCACAACCATCGTTAATTAGTCATCCAACCACAATATACAAATAGTTCCCACATCCAAAAAAATTGTAAAAAAGTTTTGATCTACCCAATTATTTGTAAACAATTATGAATTACAGAGTTAACTTCCCTTTCGACAATAAAATACAGAGTGACTTCTTCACAGGGAATAACTACTTAGAAACCTGTGATTAAAGCATCAAATTTCCATCAAGCAAGATAGACAAAACTGTCAATTTTAAATACAACTAAGTTCCTCTCCCTACTTCCACTTGGCTTAAAGCTCTCAATTTCTAACAATCAAGATAGACAAAAATACGATTATCAATTTATCATAAATGTTTTAACCTGATTCTAGGTGCAACTAAGTTCCCCTCACTCTTTCCACTTTTCCCAATTACAATTCATTATGTATGTCATTTGGGGTTATCTGTAGCATTCATATGAAAATAGCTCCCAAAGCTGCAATCTACTTAGGCGAATTATAATTACTTCTGGCTTATTCACAGCTGATGATGAAAGAAATAAGTCACCACCATAAGCATACACAGACATAGAACTCAAAATGAAAAATCACTCGGCAAAGAGAATGTAGTTTCCCAACTACAATTGCAACAGCAGGAAAAAAAAAACTTCACGTATTCGTATTCATTTTCCTCCCATTTTTTCTACGTTTTAAAAATGGATTTTTTAACAATCTTAATTTTGTAAAACAAGGAAACATTGATTGTAAATATCAAGCCATTCAAGTTTTTTCTTGATTGTAAATTCCGGATTAAAACTGTTTCAGAAAACGAGAAAAATTAGAACTGTTCTGAACATTAATGATGACAATATGTATCCAGGATGTTGATAAATATAAAAAGATATAGAACAAAATGAAAGCAAAGGAATCTCACAACATATCTGCCCAAATTGCTGCTATATAAGATCAATATTCAGACAAGCACTCAGCTCTTCAAAACAACTAAGATCAAAAGATAACAAGGAATAACCAACAATCATTAATGATGAAAAACACGTTTTGGTATGCTACTAGTACTTGCTTTGCTATTTTCCTCAAAAAAAAAAAAAAAGGTACTTGCTTTGCTATTTGTTCTGACCAAGTCTAGCTGAAAAAGACATCAGTGAAATCAAAAGCATCATGCTAGGTGCAACTAGGATGCAGGTGGTAAGGTCTCTTTGTTCAATTCTTAGAACCACCAAAAAAGGAGGTACAACTATTCCACTTACTAATCAGGACTATCTTGTGAAGCAAGGAAACGAAAGATTCCAGTTTTCATGATCCGAGCTGAGTTTTAGTATATACCAAAAGCTAATCAAGTACTGGTAACTGAATTGCAAAAGAAACAAGTTTTGAAGGCCAAAAAAAAAAAACTAAAAGATCACGAATGCAAATCAACATTGAGATTTGAGAGAGCCAAATTAAGCATTTTCCTAGCCAGGACTCAATGGTGGAAGCAATTGCAATAAGAACTTTAAAAATGCCAAATACCATAGTAACTCTTCCTCAAAATGGAAAACATATTCGAAGAAAGACTGATTATCTATCACTTTTTCTCTACTTTCATGTTCTTCAAACACATTTAGCCAAAAAAATTTACATGTTACGTCAAAATCATGCACACAAGAATTACACAGAACTGGGTACAAATGGAGAGAAAAGACGGTCTACCTGAGATAACGTGAAGAGGGTTTACCAAGGTGAAGACTGCATACAATCAGATTCGCTAAAGTCTCTGGATCCTTTGCATCCTGTGAAAATTATCGAACAAAAACAAAGTCACTTGTATGATTAGAAAAATACTTCCAATCCAAATTAAAGTTTTGGAGATAGGTAGTAATGTAATGAAGTTTGAAGCGAATTCAAAAGCAGTCCTGGAACAAGAGATACAACTCCAAAAAACAAATGGAGCATACTGACAAAGGAATATGAAAGAATCATTGACCATGTCATAAAAGCCCTATAAGGAGGGAAACAAGTAGAGATCAAACATTCACTATGTAGCCTTACAGATTTCATCAAATGCACAGATGAACTTTCTTGAAGATGGGTATTCAAAGAACACACAGAATCAACCACTATCAACTGAAAAAAGGGAGAGATATCACTAATATTTATACTTGCCTTGTTCAGCGCTTCAAGCAACAATGTTTCAGCTTCATCAAAGTTTCCCATGTGCATGCAACAAACTGCTTTTCCATTCAAGATCAAGCTCGTCATTGGATACTTCTCAGAGAAATCTTGGAAGATGAGATACGCTTCCTGTATCTTTGAGCCGCCCTGGTTTACAAAAGAAGACAGTATTAGAAATTTAGAATATTTTAAAAGCAGTAGCTAACTGTATAGATTATAATATAATAAAAAATGAAACATACAACTGCCAAATTCAACCATGCATTTGCAAGCTGAGTAAGTGTGTGGTCCTCATCAATCTGCTGCATTAATCTCAACTGTTTTTCTGCATAATCTGATCTGTGCATCTTGAGGAATATTTGGACATTCAAGGAAGTCCTGGAAAAGTAAACAGTTTCAATATTGGAAACTGACAAATGCAATTTCTAAGAATTTCTTAATCTAATTAATTCAAGCACAATGATGCAAATAGCTAGCTTTCAGTTATGGAAAAGAGACCGAGCCTTGTTGTCTTAAACTCCACGAGACTAAAATCATAAAAGAAAATATTCTAAAAAAAATCATTATTCAAGTAAAAGCATCCAAATTCATATCTTGGCAATGAATTCCAATCAATTAATTTAACCAGGAATTGTGGTTCAGCACATCAACCATATGACAAATATCGCCTGCATACGGACCTCTCTCGTACAGGGACCTGGTTCAATAAATGCTTTGGCAGCATTCATCTAATCTGGCAGTTGGATGGAATTCAACAAATTCATTTGAGCATAAGATGTTCCCAACTTGATTTTGTAAAAAACATCCAAGTTATTCAAAAATATCATTTTCTTTTCTAAACCATATATTTTGATATAATAGAATTAGCCAAGAGCCATCTATTTTGATATACTACTAGTAATAACTAAGTAACCATGCAAAACTTTTGGTCACTTATCCTTAGAAAATTATCGCCAAAAGTTAATGATTAAGGATATAATAGTGAAATAGTGTGCAAGAATATATTGACATTCTTCAATACACAGTTTAGTTTGTATGAGCAGAATATCAAGTGATATATATAAACATGGCATGCCAATAGCAATTGACAAACACCCAAAAACCTACAATTTTACATTTCAATATCATAGTACTATTCAATTATGATCCCTCCTAATTTAAAAAAAGAAAAAACTAATTCACATAAGTTTCCACTCTCCATATATTCCTCCTCTATCTCTGTTTATTTCTTTTTGTTTAATTTTTCTCCTCTTTTTTAAAGTCCTTATTTTCATTCTTTTTTCTTATCTTTATTCTCCCTTTCCTTTTCCTTAGAAACAAAAAGGGGGATTACAAAGTCATCAAAAATGAGGAGAACAATACTCTAGTTCTAGGTTATTTTAGTTTCCTTGGCATTTAGATGATGGCAAGGCCATAGAAATTCTCCTAATTAGTTGAGAGAGTGAGAATTTCACTAATTATGCAAAATGGTGAAAGTGAAAACACATGTATTTCAAATGTTTTTACTATCAAGTAACATTATGATATCTAAAATTTTATTTTGAAATGTTGTAGTTTAAATATTGAATTTCAAATTCAGAGTTCAATCATCTAAATAAAAAACAATGTCACGCTAACACAAGCATGAACATTGTAAAATATAGAAAAACAGCTATATAATAACAACTCTATACAAATAAAAATAGCCATCAGGTCAGAATAGAGGATAAGAGATTACTAATCAGACAAGCAGCCACAGAAAAAACAAAGAAATTAACATAAAAAAGAAAAAAAAACACATGTTTCAGTATTAGCATTACTACCTAGAAGAAAGAGCACTAAAAGGAGATGAAATATTCTTAAAAGGCACAAAAAGAAGATGAAAATTCTACAGATGGGTCTACAAATATCTGTAATAACAATATCAAAATCATATCAGACTTACAATTCCATAGTCCCACCAGCATTGGTGTGTTTTAGAGCCTCAATGTAGTCTTCCTCATGCATGAATATAATTCCAGCAATCAGTCTTAAAATAGCATTGTTTCCAATGGCTGAATCAGCTAGCCACTCTTTTAAACTTGAAATGGCGGATTCCTGATTAGAAATACAAATTATCCAAGCATAAGATTACATCTTTCAAGATTGCAAAATAAAACAAAAGCTTTTTAACTTCAGAATACTAAACCCAAATCTATTTCCTGTTCTATTGGAAATGCAAAGTGAAGTGAAGGGATCATGTGAAGAGTGACATGAGAATTAGGGAGGTCAATGAAACTGTATATGAAAAATTTTGATACTTAATATAGAATTTGAATTAACACGGGTAAAGTAAGCAAAGAAAACACAAATCCGTAGATTTCAAAGCAATAAAACACTAATAACGGGCTAACGTTCGAATTTCACACGCTTAAATGGCACTCGACACGCTAACCAAAGCAAACAGTAACACCACTTTGTATTAATCAACAACCAGAAAACATTCAACTCAAACGAAAACCAAATTAAAAAATTCAGATCTCAAGATTGAATCACAACAAAGTAAGAACCAAACTAATAGTATGAAGAAGAATTTCCGGATCAGGAATTAAACCTTATTAGTAGGGCTTGACAAATACAAGGCAAGCAACTTCACAGCCTGAAGAGGTGTAGCAGCCGAATTGTCGATCTCATTGATAACGAGTTGATAGCTGCCGAGGGCAATGTAAGAGCGGTAAACAAGGCAGTCACGCTCAACGGCGTCGTCTGGGGAGAGATTGGGGAGATCGCTGTTGTTTATAGCGGCTTGGTAAGCTCCCAAGTAGAAGTTGTTTCGAAGACTGAAGAGATGATCTGGTGTTGCCATTTCTGATTTTTTCTTTTCTTCTCTTACAACTGATTTTTGGTAGATCTGCAGATTCAGATATTCGTCTGTTTTCAATTTCTAATAAAATGGAAGATTAGTTATATAGTGACTTGCAACTTACAACTCGCGAAATGGACCTTTAGTGGCCCAAGAAAAGAGAGTCACGGCCCAACTTCATGATTGAATGGAATGGAGGGGTTGTTTAAGAGTCACTAACTGAAAACCGAAATAAGACCAAGCATATCTAATTATTTGTTGGGTATTTATAACAAATAGTATATTATTTGACAAAAAAAATTAAATAGCACAAATTTATAAAAATTAAAAAAATAGCATATATATTGATATGTGAAAAAATACAATTTCAATCAATTAACTCATTTATTTTTTTTCCTTTTTCTTTTTACCACCAAATTTTCCTTTGTTTTTCTTCTTTCTCTTCTCCTTCCACTCTTCTTCTTTTTTTTTTTTCTTTGTTTTTTCTTCCTCTCCCCCTCTATCTTTTCTTCTTCTTCTCCTCCTCTATTTTACCTTCTCCTCCTCCATTATCCTCCTCTATTTATGAACTGTATGTGATTTATAAATTCTATTCCTCCATTTTAGGTTTTCATTTTTTTTCTTCAAATCTATTGTAAATTATGTTTGTTGGTATATATGACAGTATATATAGATTATATATACTGATATTTATATCACAAAGATAACACATAACCTAATATATATGAATCATATATACTATTATATATACTCCACACAAATCATAGCATATGATCTGATGTTGTTGATTTTTTGTGTTGCTGTTCTAAGTAATGATTGAAAATTGGTTGCTATCAAAATCTATTGCAAAATTGTGTTTGTTGTATATATGACAGTATATATAAACTATATATACTAATATATATACCAAAAAAATAACACATAACGTGATATATATGAATCATATATACTATTATATATACTCCACACAAATCATAGCACATGACATTCACAAATTAGCATAAATTGTTCATACATAATTTTTGTAACAGTATATATGATCTATATATAGTGTCATATATACTCTTCATTTGTTGGTATATATGACAGTATATATGAATAAATACCATATTACCCAGCATATATAAAACCACATATACTATTATATATACTCCATAAATTATAGCAATAGATTTTACAAATTATAATACATACTCGAGTATATGAAACCACATGTACTAGTATATATACTCGAGTATATATAGTCTATATATACTTGTATATATACCTCGAGTATATATAATTTATATATACTTATATATATACCCAAAGTATATATATTATATATATACTTGTATATATATTATATATATACTTGTATATATACCAAGTACAATTTTAGGGGTTTTATAAAAAATATGCTATTTTTTTAATTTTTAGAAATATGTGTTAATCTCTTAATTTTACTATAAAATTTGTGCTATTTCTTTAAAGCTCCTCTATTTGTTGCAAAAATATATATCTACTATATATAAGGATATTTGTATGAAATAACATATTATTTGCCTAAAAAAAACTAAATAGCACAAATTATTAAAAATTAAAAAAATAGTATATATTTTAATAATACGACTAAAATACTCTTAGACTAAAATAGCATATATTTTATTTGTTGTTAACTTCCTCTTCCTCTTCGTTGCGCAGAAGTCCTCTTCATTCTTTCTGTTGGACTAAAATACCGTAGAAGTTGTCTTCCATCTTTCTCATTCTTCCTTTTCCATCTGTCTCTGTTTTGTTCTTCCTTTTCCATGTGTTTCTATTTTGTTCTTCCTTTTCCATCCGTCTCTGTTTTGTTCTTCCTTTTTCATCTGTCTCTGTTTTGTTCTTTCTTTTCCATCTGTCTCATTCTTCCTTTTCCATCTGTCTCTATTTTTTGTTTCTATTTTCAACTCTGTTTTCGTCAACATTGATGATTGAATTAATTATTTCTGTGATTGTTTAAAGGTTTGTTGCTTCTTCATTATTAATTATGTTTTAACAATTGTTTTGTGTTCATGAGTGTTCTCTGTTTCTGAATTGTTTGATTATTAAATCTGTTTCTGAATTGTTCTGTTTCTGTGACAATTATATTTGTGTTCATATAGTTAGCTTTTAATAGAGTTATGAATATTCTCTGTTTTTAGAATATTTCTGGTTTGTGGCATTGTTAAATATATTTCTGGTTTGTTTCAAGTTAACATTCATATATAAAACTTCATTTGAAATTCTATTAGAATTTTTTCTTTTTATTTTGAATTTTATTTCTATTATTCTATTTCTATATTTTTTTATTTACATATATATTTTCTATTTTAATAGAATATTTTATACAATAAATATTTTTTTTATTCTATTTTCTTATTATTATTAGAATATTATTATTCTATTCTATATTTCATTTCTATTATATATATTAATAATTATTTGAAAATATATATCTAACAAACAGATTTATTACATAAAAAAAAACATACATCGCAGACAAGTATAATATAGGTTATATATACTGTCATATATACTCATTCATATAACCAGTATATATAGCCTGTATATACTTTGCATATACAGCAACATAATAGATATATTTCAAGCAAGCACAGTTAACATTCATATATAAAACTTCATTCACAAACAGATTGGTCACATAAAGAAAACATACCTCTACAGACCATTATATATAGGTTATATATACTGTCATATATATTCATTCATATAACCAGTATATATAACTTATATATACTATACATAGAGCTATGAATGTTCCTGTTTCTGGATTGTGTTCATATATTTTGTTTCAATAGAGCTATATTTTTTGTGTTTGACTTGTTAAAAAATGATGAAGCATAAAAGGTGTTTGAATTGTTATTTATAAAGCAGTATATATGATCTATATATACTGTCATATATACTCTTCATTTGTTGGTATATATGACAATATATATGGATAAATAGCATATTATCTAGTATATATGAAACCATATATATTATTATATATACTCCATAAATCATAGCAATGAATTTTACAAATTATAGTACATACCTGAGTATATATAGTCTATATATACTAATATATATACCGAGTATATATAGTCTATATATACTTGTATATATACTCCGAGTATATATAGTTTATATATACTTGTATATATACTCCGAGTATATATAGTCTATATATACTTGTATATATAACCTGAGTATATATATTTTATATATACTTGTATATATATCAGGGTCAGTTTTAGATTTTTTATAAAAAATATGCTATTTTTTTAATTTTTAAAAATATGTGCTAATATTTTAATTTTACTATAAAATTTGTACTATATCTCTAAAACTCTCTATATATAACAATAGCTAATTTTAGAGTCATAAAATTAATTTTATTAAATCAAATTTGAATTTTTATTTTTTTAAAAATTTTTTAATCATTTTGAATTAAACATTTAATTTTATGAATAAATTTTATTTTAGCAATAAATCAATAATTTCTGATTTAATTTATTTTTAAATTTTTTATTATTATTTTTTATTGATTTTTCTATTCTAATACTTTAAAGAAATCTTTAAAAAATAAAAATCAAATCTATAATAAAAAAAAAATTTGTGTGAGCACCTTATTGAACTTTGTAAAAGGGGAAAAATTAAATTAACTGATTATAATTTATTTTTTTAAGTAAAACAATCAGAATTTATTAAAATAATTGATTTTTTAAAAAAATTATTGAAAATAATTGATTGTATACATTTATTTTGATTAACATTGTCATCTTTTATTAATAACATTTACTTTGAATATAATTTTATAATGAAAGAAAAATTCAAATGAGAATACTTATATGGAAATCATTAAATCAATTTTAATTCACATTAAAATTTTTTATTATTCTTAAGCCAACAAAATAAATTGATTTAATTTTATTATTCTTTAAATGCTTTGATTTATATACATATATATAAATAAAAAATTAAAAATATTACATATTGTAATTTGGTTAAAAATTGGTTACAAAATTTTCAGCTCTCAAAACTCCATAACAGTTATTTTAATAGTGATTTGAAATAGTGATTTTAAATTTATACAGAATTTTAGCTTTGAATATTGAAATTTTATATTAAAAAAATAACTAAGTTTCTTTATTAAGAAAACTCTAGGTAAAGGATAGGACTTGAATTTTAAAATAAATTATATATATATATATATAGTACCTTCATAATAGTGGAGTTTTTTTCTTTTTAATTTTAAATATTTTTATTTGTTTGTCACTTTATTCATCAAACTGTTTTATTTGTGATTTTTCTTGAATTTTTCCATTTTTATTATTCATAATTTTATTCATCTTGAAAAATTGACAAATGTTTGTCTTTAATTTTTTATCCCTTTAGTTTTTAATTTCCATGAGCAAGTTAGTGATATTTTCACAAAATCAATTTATATGTCTTAGTTATTGTCTTATTTATTTTACTTTTTATTTATATTTACATGCGGGTTCCTTTTTTTTTTTACTATATTATCAAATTGTGAGATTTTTTTTTATTTTTTTTTTATTTTTGATCGGTAAATTTTTTGAGATTAGTTTCTATTCATTGCTTCTACTTTTTATTTTTATTGTTTGATTTTCTAATCTTACATATTTTAGTTATTGTGTTTTTTATTTTATTTTTTATTTTATATTTTCATGTTGATTCCATTAATTTTTTTTAATTTTGAAATTGCTATTTTATTTTTATTTTATTTTTTACTTTTTGAGTGCAGGGATTCTTTAAATATCAGGATTCTACAAATATTACGTTAACATTCTTTTAAAAAAAAAATTTAAGTAACATTCATATTATTTTCTTTTGTCAATGTTTTGACGTAATTTTTTAGTTTGCATTATCTATGAAATATTATTTTTTCAAAAAGTATAAAAATTTATTATTAAATATCATGGTATATTTTCAATTTCAATAAAATAAATCTTTGATTTCGAAATAGGAAACACTATATACAAGTCAAATTTATTAAATTCAATTTGTTTTGAATTAAAACAATATTTTGATACAATTACTCTATTTTAATTTGGATGATTCAATAAATCATAGTTCTATAATTTAGTTTATTTTGAGATTGTATTTTGTTTCCAAAATTTTCATATATGAAAAATTTTCATTTTTCATTATAGTATTCTTTTTTTTTTTTGCAATTATTTTAAAATTTATATTCAAGTCTCACCATAATAGTAAGAGGCGAAAAAAAATAACGTAAGAAAATTAAATTTTCTTGATCTATTATAAATTTCACTGACACAATCTAAATGAGTATTTTTTATGATATCGTTTTTTTTTTTTCTAAACAATTTTCCTACATGTCTCTTTTTTGTCCTTTTGTTTTCAATGCAATAAGAACTCATACAAATTTTTTTTTTTATTTTTTTTTACCATGAAGTAAAATAGTTTTAATCAAGAAAGTTATTCTTATGTCAAGAGAGTAGTACACTTTTTTAAGGTAATGAAAGATATTTTTGATTTATCAACCACTTTTCAAAATTAAAATTATTTCAAAAAACTTTTTTAGGAAGAAATATGTGAAAAAAATAATAAATAATAATCAAAATAAAAGAACCCAAAAATTCTGAACTCTAAAAATTTAAAATTGACAAACATACTCTATAATCAAAAAACACATTATTACACTCAAAACGATTTACTTGTTGCCCCGATTACAAAACTAATAATAATACTCAAATGATCAAGAAACATCATATACGACAAAAGAATACAAAATTATCATTTTTTCCTGACCTTCTTGTTTCAAAAAATCTAGGGTTTTATAGCAATGGTTTCCCTTTCTTGCTTTTGTTATACTTTTGCTTTGTTTTCGTCGATTTGCTCCAGGTTTTATTGGGTCATATTCTTGACCTAATAAAGTCCAATAGCAAATTTATTAGGAGCAAAACAATAATCAAAGATCACGCTCACGCACCATTTGTTATATGTAAAATATAAATAAACACGTGAAATTATGTGGTTCGGCCAAAGGCCTACTTACGTCCATTGGCAAGAGAACTTTCTATTTACTCATGGAAGATAGTCTTGTTATAAAGAGTGAGTGGAAAATAAGCCCTTTACAAAATAGAAGTCCTTAACTTTTATATCAATCTTGCTTAGTAATTGTTTTCTAACATAAATATGTAACCGTCTTGTCATAAATGCATAACGACGCCATAAATGTGTAACGGGGCTTTGACTAGGCTAAGCCTAATTCAAGACCCATTCAAAATAAAAGTATAATAATAGGACAATATTCATTCTAGCATACTTTCAACTTTTCAACTAAAAAAATTGGCACTTTAAGTTTGATATTTAAAAATATAGCACTTTTTGTATTAATTTACATTTGTGCGCTTTTTTACTGTTATTATTATTTTAAAAAAATAAAACTGCAAGTAGAATGTTGAAATTAAAATTACTTCATTCTTGTCGCTGTTTAACATTCATCTCTAATAGTCGCTGTTCACCATCGCCAGCCAGCACCTCATACCATGATAAGGTCGACCGGTACCATACCTCAGGCAAATGCTTGTAGAAAGTGAAGTTTTAACTAGAGATAAAAGATTCAAATTCTTCAACCACTGATTAATCGGTATTCTGATAATGAATTTTTGATTTTGAGGTCACCGACTGAAAGTCCAAGAGATGATGTTCATTTTGATACTAAGCTTGCCACCGTACATTGGCCGGAAAAAAGTCATCTTCACCATCGATCTACCTCTTTTGCATTTTTTGTCGACATACAGCGGAGTCATGAAGAAATACGACCATATTTTATATCTACGAGTCGAGAGTTTTTCAATGACATAATAATTGTTATATTTCATTACCATTGCAATTTTTTAGTGGCCGGTGGCGACTAGACTTTTTCAATAAAGAAGAAGAAGATGATGACTGTTACCTTTTACTAAATTGTAATAAAGTTAGTGAATTGTATTGAACCTTATTGAAACTTATTAATATTGAATTATATTGAAGCTTACCGATACTAAATTGTATTAAAGTTTACTGATATTGAATTGTATTGAAACTTACTTAATTGTATTTTATATATACTGAATTATATTGAAGTTTACTAAATTGTATTAAAACTTAATGAATCTTATTGAATTGTATTAAAGTTTATTGAATTGTATTTACTATGAAATTTATTAAATCATATTGATATTTACTAAATTGTATTGAAATTTATTAATTTTCACTAATTCTATTTATTTTACGATAATTTGCGCTAATTCGTATTGATTTTTATTAATTTCTAATAGATGTATATAATCGGTAGAAATGTATAGTGGCATAATAGTTTAATATGCCAAATAAATAAACAAAATAGTCTAATATGGAAAACTCCCCGAATAAAAATAGTAATTTTTCCTTTTTCTATTTATGAAAAAGAATATTTATTTTGATTTTGCCGTGAAATGAAAATTCAAAAAGCCCAAATGAAGCAATGGATTCAGATTTAATAGACCGTGTTAAATCAAACGGCTGTGGAGGTATTACGCATCTGCCCTAACAAAAACCCTCCTCACTCAGTCTCTCAATCAAAAACCCCCAACTGAACTCCATTTCAATCTTTTCGTCTACCTCCCCCGACCCAAATCCTCCAGTTTTCTTTGCTCTATACTCTCATAATTTACAGAGCATATACCAAATTTTTAGTAATTTCAGATTGGAAAAACCCTAGATTCTCAAAATGTCGATGTCTAAGAGCTCCAAGATGCTCCAATACATCAATTACCGGATGCGGGTCACCATTCAGGACGGCCGTCAGCTGGTCGGGAAGTTCATGGCCTTCGACCGTCACATGAATCTCGTACTCGGTGACTGCGAGGAGTTTCGCAAGCTTCCGCCTGCTAAGGGCAAGAAGAACAACGAGGAGCGCGAAGACCGTCGTACGCTTGGTCTTGTTCTCCTCCGCGGCGAAGAGGTTATTTCTATGACTGTCGAAGGTCCGCCTCCTCCTGAAGAGTCGCGCGCTAAGGCTGTATCTGCTGCTGCTGTTGCTGGTCCCGGCATTGGTCGTGCAGCTGGTCGTGGAATTCCTACTGCTCCTCTCGTTCAGGCTCAGCCTGGCCTTGCTGGACCGGTTCGTGGTGTTGGTGGACCTGCTCCTGGTATGATGCAGCCGCAGCTCTCTCGTCCTCCGCTTCCTCAACTTTCTGCTCCGCCTATGACTTATACTCCCGCATCGGCTCCGCCTGGTGGTGCTCCGCCTGTTATAAGGCCTCCTGGTCAGATGCCTCCACCACCTTATCCTGGCCAGGCTCCACAAATGAACCGTGGTCCTCCTCCATCTGTTCCACCTCAGTTCCCTAGACCACCACAGCAAGGGTACCCGATGCCCCCGCCACAGTTTGGACAGAGACCAATGGGCATGCCACCTCAACCACAAGCGCCCATGATGAGAGGACCTCCTGCTCCGCCAAGACCTGGAATGCAAAATGCTCCTCCTCGTCCTGGAATGCCTCCTCCACCTGGTGGTGTCCCTGTTTATGGACCACCTCGTCCAGGCGGCATGCCTCCTCCTCCCAATCCTCAACAGCAGCAGCAGAATCAGCAACAACAATGATCAGGTTTGCCTTTGTTCGATGTTATAGTTGTTGCTTTAATATTTTTAGTAGATTCGCGGATCTTGATTCTTCCTTTATTTGCACTTTGTTTCTTCTAAAGTTAACTCATAACTGACTCCAATTATACTGTCTGGAATCACAATTTTGATAACCATCCATGAGATCCTTGAGTCATACTAATTACTTACGCTCAGCTATGTTCATAGTATGTTGGACCTATAGTACTAATTTTTTTTAAAGGCTGTTAAATACCTCATTAGTTCATATAAATATCTGCATTGTTTCGGAACTTTACACTTGAATTGGATCCTCCCATAATCATTTTTTTATGGGGAATCAATTTTCATTATAATCATGTAATATGAATTCATATTTTCGTGCTTTCATCCTGAACAATGCATAAGTTGTTTTCTTCTAAGTTTAAGTTAGAATGCGAAGTAGCTGGATAATTTTTTAAACAAGTTAGTGCTGCATTCTATATTTTTTTAATGCACAAAGAATACAACCACCTGCAAAGAAAATATAGGCAATTATGTACCATCATGGACTTAAGTCATGAATTGCAATATTGACTCAAGGGTTAAGGAACAAGCTAATGGTGTTCTTTATGGGGTTTTCTTCTGTTGGTTTTCAATGAGACAGGTTGTATTATCATTTTAATTTGTCTTTTCTGATATAATCTAGAGGAGTATGTCTTAGTTTGTATAGTAAAAATGGTTTTTAACTGAAGGTGTTTCTCCCCCCTGTTTTAAAGGTAATGTTTTCAGCTGTCTGTTTCTCTTGCTGCATCTGTAGCTATAAGTTTAAAATGTGTATATTGAGAGTGAGAACCATATAGAAGGAAATTCTTTCAAAAGGTTTATAATTTCTTACTGGTTTGGGTTCAGTCAAGAACAAAGTGTAATGGGAACAAAATGATTCTGATTGCACAACTAGTTTGGGACTAAGAATAGCTGCTATTGTTATTAAGAAATAGTTATTGTTTTTGTTATTTGTAGCAAGTACCCAGTTTCTGAGGTTGGCTTATTTATTTGTTTTCTTCCTTCTCCTCACCCATATGAGGGTATGGTCTACCTCTTCGGTTTTTCTAGTTTGAGTGAGGAGCTTGATAGGAACTCATTTCTGGATTCTTATTATCCATTTGGACTATCTTG
This sequence comes from Croton setiger, assembly GCA_948099555.1. Classification (NCBI taxonomy): domain Eukaryota; kingdom Viridiplantae; phylum Streptophyta; class Magnoliopsida; order Malpighiales; family Euphorbiaceae; genus Croton; species Croton setiger. The sequence continues at coordinate 51,659 of CANUEY010074608.1, read as the reverse complement.
ACATAGTGATGCAGGAAGCATATTAGCTGTTTAGGAATTTAATTACATTTCCTTATTATTTTAGGATTCTCTTAATTGTTTAGCAAGTTTTCTATTTATTTTCTGTTTTCTTCTCTATTTATATGAGGAGCTTAATAGGAACTCATTTCTGGATTCTTATTATCCATTTGGATGATCTTGATGTAGTGATGCAGGAAGCATATTGGCTGTTTAGGAATTTAATCACGTTTCCTTATTATTTTAGGATTCTCTTAATTGTGTAGCAAGTTGTCTTTTTATTTTCTGTTTTCTTTTCTATTTAGGATTAGTTATTAGTACCCTTATATATTTAGGATTACTAATTAGTAAGTTTTACTAATTAGGACTCTTTTCTTGTCAAGTAAGGAATAGGGCTTAGCCTAGGTAATATAAATAGGACTGTAGGCTGATGTAAACATTTTATTGTTATTTTTATCAGAAATATTCAGATTTCTGCATTCTGAGGTTATCTTTACGATACCCATGTTTGTTCCACTACAATCTTTCTAATCTAGCCCTTATTTTTTGAGATCTCCCTAACCCTAGATCCTTCTGCTGCGTCATGTGGGCAATGTACCTATTGGTTTTATGTGCAGAATCTTTATAAGTGCGTAATCACTCTCTTGAATCATTCCTTACTGTTGGTTGCTAAAACAAAGATGCATTATGTACCGGTCAACAGCAAGTGCAGTGTTATGGAAGGTTCATTACATTAAAGTTGAAATAAGAAAGTGAGAATTATGTTTAGGATGACATGGTGGGAAATCATGCGCAAGGATTTAATGGCTCTAGAGGTGTGGTCCCAAACTGATTGAGGCTAGTTGAATTGTGGATTTGCAGCTTATATTTCTCAACTTCAATCTTAAAGATGATTTAGAACATATCATATATATGTATATATATTCTTCTGTTTATGTTTGGTTTCTCTTATTATGAAATCTTAATAAAGAGGGAAAATGCTCTTAAGGATTGAATGGAGTTGATTTAAGTTATGGAGATTTATGCATCTGCTACTATAGTGTGGACAAGTAGAAGAAATGCAGTAAGATTTTCTAAATGATTGTATTGGAATTGATTACAATACAAAGTAAGGAACGGCAATATTTTTGCTTTTAATTAAGGAATTAAAGCTGCATTCTTTGTGTGGGGAGGATCTGTAGAAAGGGAGGATCTGAAGGAATAAGTAAAAACCTGCATAGTCATCATTGGGTCCTTGCATTTTTGGGTCACTATGATGTACCTTTTCTAGTAGATAAGCAATTTTGTCGGTTGAATTTGGATAATTTAGTATGTTGATATATCTTTATGCAGATATATAGAGGTTTCACCAACAGATGCTAAAGTTTCCTGCAGCTTAACATTAATTAGCAACAAGCACAGTAGAAAGTGAAGTTCAAAATTTAAGTATATCCACTGCAAGTAATCTAAGAAAGAGAAAGTGGAGTGCAGGTGATTCTTTCATTTTCTTGTTCTATGGAAGTCCTGTCGTAAACAAAGGAAAAAATAAGAAGGCAATTGTCCATTCCCTTGTAGCTTTAAGTGCTCTCCCCTCTTAAGCGTTTGTGTGTCATGCTTTCTATACCTTGGTGAAACCATGCCTTCGCTAGGGATTGACTCTGACTATCTTCCTCACTGCGAGCATAAAGGAAGCAAATCACAATATTAAAGCTGAAACTTCATTTTTCTATAACTATCAGGAGTTTGTCACAGCCTAACAGGTGTCTGACTCTGTGTTATTCCCCATTGCCTAAAAAACAATGTTCTTCCTGTTACACAGGTCAAGGTGATAGAATTCAAGTTTAGTCATTGGATTGAATTCCAGTTTAGTTATTGGACGCCGTAGTGCATGAACTTTTATGATACATAAAATTGGATGAACCAGGTTGTAAAATGAGAATGACAGGTCTTCAAAACTTCGTGTCTCAAATATTTAAAAAATTGAGATTACCAAGGTCATATGGTTGAATGATATTATTGTATACATTGTCCTACCAGTAGGGTGGGCCATGTTAAATATTATTGGTGTGCTCATATCTAGTACTACTTCAGAATTATTAGATACAGCTTTTGTATTGTAATATATTGAGGAAGCAGAGAATGCAAATCTGAGTATGAAATAATTCTTTAAAAACTTCCCCTTAACAAATTCATGCTGGCATGAACCTGATTGAACATTCAGATTTGTTACTGACGGAACTGCTAACCAATCTGAGGTCGTCATAGATATTTGTCCTTGTTACTAGCTTATATGTTGGGTTCTACAGGAGCATCTGATAACATATTTTTTGCTTCTGTTGACACTAGATGGGGCATGGACATGGACGAAATAGGTTTCTTGCTTAGGCAAGGGTTGCCCCTAAATATCTCCAAAATGCTCCAGCTCTTTGCTTACAATTTGATGTGCCAAGTTTTCAGATTATTAATGTGGCTGACTGATTGCCATGTTTGAGTTTTGAGTGAATAGTATTGTATGGTTTAACTGTTTGGAGGTATATTTTGTAGCTTATCAATGATTTTGATGGCAAGGGTTGGGCTGGTTTTTTAAAAAATTTCTAACCAGTTATTTTTTACTGAAAATGTTAAATCTGTTACATTAGGTGTGGGTTTTTCACTTTTAGTTGTTTTTCAGTCTGCAAAGTCTTGATCTGTTAAAGCCATTTTGTAGGCATGGAATTTGACTGAATTTGAGTTTATATGTTCCTGTATATTATTATTTGCATGCTGAAACTTCTTGTGAATGTTACTGTAGTTGTACTTCTAGAATTTATCTAGTATATTTTGATTGGATGTATTTATTACACTTTGTGCTGCTCTTCTCTCTTTTTGGTTCCCTGTGAAAGCTACTATAACTGTTCTCTTGCATATTTTGCTTCATTTATTGCATTTTTATATGCTTTTATTTTACCAATAACTTCTTTTTTGTATTAGCAGTAGCATATTGGGAATGCTTATATGGATTGATTCAAAATGTAGTTTTTGCACGTTACTGATTAACTAGGCATGTACGTGATGCATAGATTATGGTTTTTTACTTACCATATCAGTCTATTAATTACAACTTACTTGATTTTTTATTGGATATATTTGGTTACAACAAATTTTAAAGAAAATTAGATAGACCTCGTAGATTCTAACTTCATTTAATGAAGAATTTTATAAATTGCATAGAAGTAATTAAAAGGTTTAGAGAAAGACAAAGTGCCACCTAAGCTCTTTGTCACTTGCCATCAAGCGTGTCATCCATAAATCCTTAGCTTCTATATAGTTTTATAGATAGAGATAACATTATTGATTGTGCAATTGCTTTCAATTACATTGTTTTCCTATTGGTGTATATAAATGATATTTAACTTCTGTTTCAGGTAGATTGTGATTGTGGAGAGAAAGCTCTTGGATGGATTTTGTAAAAGGATCGGCTCTAGCGGTGATGTCTTTATTTGAAATTTGCCAACTAATTTTGAATTGTCAGAGTGTTTTGAACCAATATGTATCCTCCTACTATCCTAGTTATAGGATTTTTATGCTGCAATGATATTAAATGTTTTGTTGGTTTTACATGTAGTAGCAATTATATTAGCACATGGCAATTTCTCGGTGGTGTAGCATTTTAGTTGAATTTATGTGCTGGACAATATTTAGAATGTAAGCTTATTATCTGTTTTGCAGCTTCTGCTCACATTAGAGGCTATGTTGAAGCGGGAATTCCTGGCATTACCTTGTCTTTGGCTTCTCATATCTATTAGGTGAATTTTAATTTGCTCTCTCCAATTTAGGATCAGACATTGATATCTTGTCAAATGAGAGTAGTAATTATCATTCTGTTTGTTTCATTTCAATAATTTTATCATTAATGGGTACGGGTCGGTTTCGGACTGTAAGATGCATATTATAATCTCTTAACTAGGATAGCCACATTTCTTGATTTTAGAAGGGTGGGTATGTCCGAAATTCATAAGAAAAGCATTAACTCCAGAATAAAAATTGTCTCCCATTTCATATTAGCATAAATCGGCTGTTATAAAGGGTGATCGATTTAAGTAACATATGTTCAAGTTTTTGTTTCAATTAAGTTCTAGGATTCGAAGTATCTGCCCTGTTAGGCTGTTAGAATTTCTTTCTACCCCTGGCTTAGTTGTTTTGGTGTGAAGCCCCCTCCTGAGGTTATGGAATCATTCCTTACCCATCCCCTTGCCCATTGTAACTATGTTAAAAGAAAAAAAAAAAGAACAGTGGGAATAAAGACCCGTTTGCACTTGGTTCAATTTTGAAGCTTCTGTGAGTCAAATCAGATTTTATTTTGTTCAAAGCAGACCAATGAGGGATTTTAAAGCAATATTCCAAAAATGGAAGGAAAATTGAATTGGAGACGATAAGTTGCAGGAATAGGTTAAAAGTTGGACTAAACATAAGGATTCTAATGATAAAAGGATTGAATTTGAAGCACCAAAAAGTAAGCGATATTGAAATACGGATTGAAAGAGTTTGCACCCTCTTTTATGAAATCCATCGACTCGGAAATGACTCCACTTTGATCAAATTGGCGTCGCGCATGCATTACATTTCATACAAATAGGAATTGCAGCGGGGTTTTAACCGCATGGGCAGTGAAAATGGGTAATGGTGCGGGTAACTTTCTCACCATCCGTTGTGGGGCGGGGCAGGGCAGCGCGGTAGCTAGATGTAGGTGTCTGTAACTCGCATATATTTATATACAATTGTGAGGTTTGAAGTAGCTGACCTCTAATTTATTACCGTAACATTTTTGCCAGATTTGATTTTGTGTTAAATTTTAGTTAACCAGATTTGATTGTGCCGCTCAGATTATTGATAACTATTCATACTGTTGAACTATTTAAGAGATTTTTCTTCTCATTCAATGCTTTTTTCATCAGTATGAATAGTTCAATAGTATGATGGATTTTTCCATCATCAATATAAGCATATTAAGTATATTAGCGCATGCGATCTAACTTCGTCAATTCTAATTTAATTAATGCAAATCCACTATAGCTCTCAACAAAGTACCAAAGTGTTCGGTTCGGTTTAGTACCTCAGTTTGTCCATCAGTTTGTAGATGACACGTAGTTGAGTACAAAAGTTTAATATCTAACTTACCCCACAAAACTTTCTAAAAATGAGACAAAATCTTTGCATCCTTATTAGACACAATAGTTCATGGCACACCATGAAGTCAAACTACTTCTCTAAAAAACAAATCGGTGAGAACAATGACATCATCAGCTTTATGAGATGGAATAAAATGTGTCATCTTACTAAATTTATCAACAACAACAAATGTGCTATCTTGATCTTTCCTAGTTTTAGGCAGTCCAAGCACAAAATCCATGCTAATGTCAATTCAAGGTGAACTAGGTACAGATAAATAGCATATACAATCCATGAGGCATAGAATTAGATTTAGCTTATCTAAATGCATGCAAGAAGAACACACTCTTTTAACATCCTTGCACATAGACGACCAATAAAAATGTTCAAACAAAACATCATAAGTCTTTGCTACTCCAAAATGCCCCATTAGTCCCCCACAATGAGACTCTAACACAAGTAAATCATGCATTGTTCATTTAGGCATGCACAATTTATTTCCTTTAAACAAGTAATCATCATGACTATAGAAAGTATTAAAAGCTCCTTGCTCACATGCAACAAAAACATTACCAAAATCGGCATCTCTTACATACAAGGCCTTTAGAAATTCAAAACCAAGCAATCTAGAACTTAATGTAGAAATCAAAGTGTATCTCCTAAACAAAGCATCGATAATTATATTATCTTTTCCTTGTTTGTATTTCACAACATAAGTAAATTGCTCAATGATTTTTGGCAAAGCTTCTTTGGCTGAAATTCAAGGACTACAACAGATTCTATCTTGCTATGCTCAGGCTAGTGGTCAAACTATTAATCTTGCTAAGTCTGCAATTATCTTCTCCGAAAACACTTCCTATCAAAGTAAATTGGAGCTAGCTCGGAATATGGGGATCTCCTCAATTGATATTCTGGATAAGTACTTGGGCTTGCCGTCTGTTATAAAACAATCAAAGAATATCACTTTTCAACATATTAAAGAAAGAATTGAAGCTAGACTTAGTGGTTGGAAGGAAAGATTCTTATCACATGTTGGCAGGGAAGTTTTGATTAAAGTAGTAGTTTCTGCTATTTTGCTTATTACCTTTTCTTGCTTTAAAGTGCCTAAGTCATTAGCACGGGAGATAAACTGAATGGTTAGACAGTTTTGGTGGGGGCAACAAGACGAGGAACATTAAATGTGTTGGGTATCATGGAATAAAATTTGTCTCTATAAAAATGGAGGGTTGGGGTTTAGAGATTGAGAAGCAATGAATTTGACCCACTTAGCCAAACAAGGATGGAGAATCTTGCAAAATCCCACCTCTCTTTTAGCTCAGGTATACATAGGCAAATATTTTCCCCACACTGATTTTGAAAGCTTTAGTATTTAATGGCTTATCTTGGGGATGGAAAAGTATTGCCGTGGGTAGGAAGGTATTAGCAAGAGGTTTGAGATGAAACATTCACAATGGAAAATATATGCTTGTTTTGAAGACTCTTGAACTCGAAAGAACCATCGTTTAGTGCTAATTTTGTGACTCGAAGAGACCCAGGGTTATATTGGGTCCACCAACTAATTGATTTAGGAATGGATCTTGGAAGCAAGAGCTTATTAGAAGGATTTTTTCTGCTAGAGACTCTACAAGCATTCTAAATACAATGGTGGTTAATATGTCTCATTCTGATCAACTCATTGGTATTTATTCTGTCAAATCAGGATGCAGGGAGGCTTTCAAATTTCCATCCGAATTATCAATCATCTCTTCATCTTGGTGCTAATTTTCCGTGGAGTAATATTTGGAGAATCAGTGTCCCTAGAAATTACAAGTTTTTATTGAGAGACTTATTAGGGGAGATTTGGCGGTTGGAAGCAATTTGATTAGGCGAATACGGACAACATCTCATATACCTATAGAAATTTCTCACGAGGTGGAAAGTGCTGAACACCTTTTTTTTTTTTAAATGCTCGTTTGCTCGATCTATATGGTTCCTTTCACCAATTGGTCTGAGATGTGATACCATATCTGGTAAGAATATAAAGGAACTTTGACTAAACTTGGTTGCTTGTATCCATCAAGTGGGAGCCATCGGAGAGATCTATTGAAGGCTTAATGCCGACATCAGGTTCTATTGTGCACGAGTTCAATTGCAAAGGAGTTTTAAATGTTGATGCTGCTGTTTCGGTTAGAAATGATATGAAAGCTGTCGGAATCGTGGTTAGAAATCAAAGCTTAAAAGTGAAAGAGTGGAAGGTTAGACAATTTCCCTCTCTTATCAATCCTCAGATTCTTGAAGCTCTTGCTATGAAAGAAGCGGTACAATGGATCATTAACAGAAATTGGTGAGTGTTTGGTTTTGTCCGATTCTAAACCTATAGTGGAGACAATTAAGGGTGATGCTATCTCTCATCATATGACAAAGGATGCAATCTCTGATATTCAATCCTTGATTAATTTTTCTCAGGGGATTACTTCTTGTTATAATCCTAGACTGCAAAATGTTTTAGCACATGGATTAGCAAGGGCTGCTACTTGTACAATATTCTGTTGTAATATGCAAGCTCTATGGTATTCTGGTTAACCATTAAATGAAAATTATAACTTTGAGAACAGATATTTTGGAGAAAATCTAAAGCAAAGTACAAATGTTAACACCCTAAATTATTTTCCAACACCCTACGTAATAAACCAAGAACCCTAATGAGAGTTTCATATTCTCTTAACAATCAAACCAAATCAAGAAAATTCAAACTACTCGTAATTATTTAAAGCTAGAACGATGACCTAAGTAATTAAATTATAAATATATTAGAAAGAGTCAAATAATAATTACAATAAACTATTTTGCTTTATTACTCACTAACTACTCACTATAAAGTGGCTTCGCCACTGTCACCACCTTTTTTTTTTTAAATGTAAAAGTTTTTACCTAATTTTATAAGTGAGTCAAGAAATTAGAGTTGATCAAAAGGGGGCTTGGAGCAGATTTTACAAAACTCGTCTCATCATACTTAAGAAATAGCATATCTAAATAAATCATTGGTAATTTTTTACTTAAAAAATTAAAAAATCACATATATTCTTATAAAAGATTATGATGCGGATCGGATTACTCATCACTTTTTATTAGTGGGGCAAATTGTATATGCTTCAAGGCCAAACCATCATTACTTCCCTACAAAATTAACAACTCACTTATAATAAAATAAAGTTAGAGAAATAGCACCAAACTTTCCATTACTACAAGAATTTGATAGACAGTCAACCAAACAAAGTCACTAATGAAATTCTTGACTAACAAAAGCAATTGACTTGACTACTTTGCATCCTATTCATATTGGATCATGTCTATGATAGAATTTGTTTCAACGTTTTAAAGTGGTCGAAGACAAACCGGAAGACCTTTTTCTGGAGTTGGCATCATGTCACCAATAATTTTTTCCTTAGGAAATTGGAGTTCCCATTTAAACCTCTTGATTATGTTATGAACAAAAGCTAGGACTGCTAATTTAGCATACTCTTTTCCAGGGCACATTCTAGGTCCTCCTCCAAAGGGCACAAATGTGTATGGAGGAATTGCTTTGTCTTCTTCAAATCTTGATGGATCAAATTTCTCTGGATTTGGGAAGTACTTTGGGTTCTTGTTTGTTGTACTCACGGTCCAATATATCTGTAACATATATAATTATATTTGGATTCAAAAGTATAAAAATCTGTACAAAAAACTGGTTAAAGCTAATATATTAAATTTTAGAGAAAAAAATAAATATTTTATTAATTTATTTAAAATAGTAGCACCAGCATTAAACTTTATTCTTTTTTTTTTTTTATCTTCTCAACCAAATTTTCTCAAAATCAAATTTAAATACTGGATATTTATTAAAAGAATTAATCCTGCTAGACCAACTGATCGTTAGTTACATTTATTTTTTTTTTACATAAAAAAAGTTTGGATTTTAAATTTTAAATACATTGTGATTCGCATAAGCAAGATTTGAGATCACCTTCCACTCGGTGGAATCAATTTACACTTAAATTAAATAAAATGGTAAAAGAAAAAAAGGAAGTAAAGTAATGATTTGGAATCACCTTCCAGCCTTTTGGAATAACATAACCAGCATATGAAAAGTCAGTTAGAGCTTCTCTGAAAGTTCCTTGAAGTGGAGGTGTCAATCTCATGACTTCATTAATCACATTCCATGAATACTTCATTTTTTGTATATCTTCCCATTCTAATAACTCCCCTGCCTTTTTTGCTGATCCCACCTCCATTTGTTCTGTTTTTCAAATCATCATAAACAAAGTAAAATTGACATAAAATTTCAGCAAAATCTTGAATTACAAACTTACCTTGAAGAATCTTGTTGTAGACATGATTACTCTCACCAACATATTTCATAAAAAAAGTTATTGCAGTAGCTACAGTACTATAACCAGCAGTCAATAAACCCATAATTTTATCTGCAATTTCAATCTCTGTCATGTATTTGCCTGAAGAAGAATCAAAACCCACAATCATATGCGACAGAATATCTTGTATCGGAGCTCCTTCTGACATCGAAATTGATTCTCTTTTCTCTTTGATTACATTTATCAACTCCTTTCTTATGGCTGCTACAGCTTTTTTAGCTCTGTAGAAAATTGTTCCTGGAAAATTTACAGGAACAGAATGCAAACCTATTGTTATATCATCAAAGTAACCCACAAGTTTCGAAATTCGATCTGGGTTGTCGATTCCGAGAAAGAATTGACAAGCTAGAGATAAAGTTAGTGTCTTTGCTAGTGGGAAAACCATGACGGAATCTTTTCCTTCCCAATAATTCCGCATTTGTTCTTGTGTTATTGAATCCATTTTGCATATATATCTTACCAATGCCTCTGGTTTTAAAAATGCCGGTGATCGGAGTATTTTGGTCTCCGGTTCACTTGTTACCGGCGACTTCTTATCATGTGAACGGAAAAGTTTTTGCATTGAATGAGGCCGGAAAACTTTGAATAGTTTTTGTTCATTTGAGAACAGAAACTTGTGGCCTTCAGGGCCACATATGACTGCTGTTTTTTCTCCAAGAATTCTGGTTTTGAATACTTGTTGAGAATATTTGTTCATTCTTTGGAAAACAAAATTTTCTGGCTTGCCAAACAAGAATTCGATTGTTTCGCCTATTATTGGCCACCCCATGCTTCCTGGTGGAAGGTACTTTTCATTACAAGAGTGGTGTTTCCATGTAAAGAAAATAAGAGCAAGAGAAAAAACAAAGAGAATAGGTATTATAAGTGTTGAAGATGTGAGAAAGAATTCCATGGTTGATTAGTGGATAGTAGGAAATGTAATCTCAATTAATATATGAAGATTAGAGGTGTAAGAAGATGTAAATATATATAGAGCAAAAATGTCAAGCCATAGAGGAGAAACTTCATACTTTGCATCCAAGGAGGGAGTGTTGAAGTCAAACTTATTAGTTTTTTAGTTTGTTATTTTGTTTCTTATTTTACTGCATATTTTCTCTTAGTCAAATGTAAGTGGTATTTCTATAGGAAATAATGCTATTAGTGAGCAAAATAGTAGTATTAATTTCTGCTATAAAAGAAATAATGTATTTTAGAGGTTTTTGGGTTGAGTGAAGTTTTCCTGTTTTTTGGTGTTTATAAAATCATATCTGTTCTACTCTGTTTTGCAGTTACAAAAATAGAGTATTTTTTTTTGGTAGAAGAACAAGCGCAAACAGTTTGCACTCAGTTTGTTCAACAATTGGTATCAGAGCCCTTAAGATCAAGGCTAAAAGATGTCTCATCTTGAAATTGAGAGAGCTAGATTGAGAGAGAGAGAGAACATAAAGAAAGCGAGTTAAGAGAGAGTGAAGAAACCTCTAATGAAGAAAGTTCGACTACAACAGAAGGAGCCTTATTCCCCGAGAAAGAAGGTTCAGTTTCATTGAAATATCCTATGCTGACGAAAAGTTACTATGCATAGGCTATAAAGATGGAGGTCTTTATGATGGCTCAAGGAGTCTGGAATGCAATTGAGTCACCTGGCCCGATCGATAGACGCAGAGAAAAGATGGCGCTGGCTGCCATTTACCAAGGTATAGGTGAAGATACCTTGCTTCAATTGGGTGCGAAGAAGACTGCAAAGGAAGCATGGAACATGCTGAAAACAATGAACCAAGGGGTAGACAAGGTTAGAGAAGTAAGAACTCAATCACTATGGAGGGAATTCGAGGCATTGAGAATGAGTGACTCCGAGAATGTTGATGATTTCTTAGGGAAACTCACAATTATTGTCAATAAATTAAGAAGTCTTGGAAACACAGTAGAGGACGAGAAAGTGGTAAAGAAACTGTTAAGATCAGTTTCGTCAAAATTTCTGCAGATCGCAGCCACAATTGAAGAATTTAGTGACCTAACCACCAAATCAGTTGAGGAGGTGATATGTTCACTTAAAGCTCATGAGGAAAGACTTCTAACCTGTGGCACACGATCTGAAGAAACTGTTCTTTTTACAACGGCAGAATGGAAGGCAAAGGAAGAAGCAAAGAAGAACAGAGGAAAATCCAAGGAAACCACTAGCTATAGAGGCGGACGAGGAAGAAGGCGTGGTCGAGGCAGGCAGACACAATAACACTCATCAGTGGAAGGAAGAAGAACGATAACAAAAAAAGAAGTTTGAAAAATCAAAGATAAAGTGTTACAGCTGCGGAAATATGGGACACTTCGCCTCAGAGTGCTTGTCGAATGAAAAGGATGAGCAAGCAAACCCGATAGAGAAGAATGATGATGAACTAGCCCTCTTGATGATTGAAGCATGTGAGCTGAAGTCTCTATAAGGAGAAACTTGTATGACAGCAGCAAAAGGGAACGAGGTGGAAGAGACATGGTACCTTGATTCAGCAGCTAGTAACCACATGACAGGCGATGTAAGTTGCTTCTTTAAAATTGATTAATCTTTTAGTGGAAATGTAAAAATTGGCGATGGAACTGAAATTGAAATACATGGTTTAGGATCAGTGTTATTCCAATGTAAAAATGGGGAACACTTGATACTAACTGATGTATATTTCATACCAAAATTGAGAAGCAACATAATTAGTCTTAGTCAATTTGATGAGAATGGTGGACAAGTATATATTGGTGGAGGTTTCTGTAAAGTGTATGACAGGGATGATAAACTTCTAATCAAGGTGGGGAGGCAGCAAAATAGGCTCTTCACTATAAAACTTCAGATTGTACAAAAGAAATGCTAGATAACAAGCATAACTGATCAAAGTTGGTTGTGGCACGCACGCTACAGTCATCTAAACTTTCAAGCCTTGAAGATGCTTTCAAAACAAAAATTGGTGAAGGGATTGCCAGTGATATCCCATTCAAACCAAATCTGCGATGGTTGTGTGGTAGGAAAACAACACAAGTCACCGTTTCCCCCACACTGCCATGTTTCGAGCAAAAGAGCAACTGGAGTTAGTTCATGGAGATCTCTGCGGACAAATCTCACTAATAACACCAGGAGGTAACAAGTATTTTACACTCCTTATTGATGATTACTCACATTACATGTGGATTTACTTGTTGAAATGCAAAAGTGAAGCATTTGAGGCATTTAAAAAATTTAAGAAGCAGGCCGAGACTGAAGTTGGAAAGAAATTGAAATGCTTCAGAATAGATCGAGGAGGAGAATTCTTGTCACTTGAATTCAAGAAATTTTGCGAGGAAGAAGGGGTGAAACGTCATCTTACCGCACCGTATTCTCTGCAACAGAACGACGTGGTGGAAAGAAGAAACCAAACTGTTCTGGATATGACCAGAAGTATCATGAAGAGTAGGAATGTATCGGTATCTCTATGGGTTGAAGCTGCATTAACATCTGTTTATTTGTTGAACAGGTTCCCAACTAAAAATGTGCAAAAGATGACACCATATCAAGCTTGGTGTGGGAAAACTCCAAATATATAACATTTATGTGTATTTGGATGTCTTGCTCATGTTAAGCATTTGTCATCTCATCTTTCAAAGCTTGATGATAGGAGCATAAAAGGAGTCTGGCTTGGATATGAAGAAGGTTCGAAAGCTTATCGAGTTTATGATCCAAACAAAGAAAAAACAATGATTAAGCAGAGATGTCATATTCGAAGAAGAGAAAAGCTGGCCATGGCACATTGAAAGGCAAGAAGAAGGGCAGAAAAATGGCAGCAACTTTACTGTACATTTGCGTGGTGGATGGAGTGCTATAACTGAAATTGATGAGGGAGAAGTATCACCAGTAACTTCGGTACAAAACTCTCCAACCAAAACACCAACTTTTGGGTCAAGTTCAACCTTAATGAAGAAGTTTAGGTCATTGCAGTAGATTTACAACGAAACTAGAGAGGTGGAAGAAGATGTTGGCCTATGCTTCTTGTCCATGGAGGAACCAACATAGTATGAGGAAACAATAAAAAATGAAAGTTTGCGGCAAGCAATGGAGATGGAGATTGATTAAATTCAGAAAAAATGAACTTGGGAGCTTGAGGATTTACTAAAAAATTAGAAGGCTGTTGGTCTGAAATGGATCTTTAAATTGAAGAAAGATCCAAGTGGAAAGGTTGTCAAACACAAAACCCGACTTGTAGCCAAGGGTTATGTGCAGAAATATGGTGTCGATTATAAAGAGGTGTTCGCTTCTGTAGCAAGAATGGAAACAATGAGAACCATACTTGCATATGCAGCACAGAAGTAGTAGAAAGTCCATCATATGGACGTCAAGACAACATTCCTAAATGGGGAACTCGAAGAGGAGTTTTACGTGAGACAACTGGATGGCTTCATTGACAAAAACTACCCATAGAAAGTGTTGAGACTGCGTAAAGCTTTATACGTCTTAAAATAGGCCCCTATGACATGGAATGCTAAACTGGATCAATGTTTAAAATCACTCAATTTCAATAAGTGTCCATTTAAGCATGCAGTTTACATGAAGAAGGATGCGGCTGACTTAACAGTGGTAGGAATTTATGTTGACGATCTAATTCTTACCGGCTCAAGTGGAAAACTTATTGAAAAATTCAAATAGAAGATGATGAAAATTTTTGAGATGAGTGATTTGGGATTACTGAGCTATTATCTGGGAAATGAGGTAATACAGAATTTGGATTCCATTACTTTATGTCAAACTAGTTATGCTAGTAAAATTCTCGAAAAAATAGGAATGTCAAGTTGTAATAACTGTCACATTCCAATGGCTTCAAGACAGAAATTATGTAAGTAAGATGGTGAACCATTTGTAGATGCCACGGAGTACAAGAGCATCATTGGAAGTTTGAGGTATTTAGTCAATACCCATCCAGATTTAACATATTTTGTGGGTGTAGTTAGCCGTTATATGGAAGCACCAACAGTATCACACATGGATGCTGTTAAACAAATTCTGAGGTATGTGAAAGTTACTGTTGGAATGAGAATTGTGTTCAAGAAAGATCAAAGTTTTGAAGAGTTGGTTGGCTATAGTAACAGTGATCTCGCTGGAGACATTGAGGATTGAAAAAGCACATCAGGGATAATATTTTTTCTTGGTGAAAGTCTTATTACTTGGGTGTCACAGAAACAAAGGATAGTTGCGTTGTCTTCATGCGAAGCTGAATATATTGCAGCAACTGGTGGAGCATGTCAGGGAATTTGGCTTGCAAAATTAATTGAAGGCATGAGAGGAGATAGTCAAATTAAACCAATGTTGAATGTAGATAACAAGTCTGCAATATCTTTAGCAAGAACCCAGTTTACCATGAAAGAAGTAAACATATAAACACAAGGTTCCATTTTATCCGGGAATGCGTTCAAAATAGAAGTGTGAAGTTGGAGTATACCAAAACAGAGGTGCAGCTAGTTGATATGCTAACAAAACCTCTTGCACGACAGAGGTTCTTTGAACTTAAAGACAAGATTGGTGTTAAACAAGGTTGAGGGGGGTGAATGTTAAAGTCAAACTTGTTAGTTTTTTAGTTTGTTATATTGTTTCCTATTTTACTGAATATTCTCTTAGTCAAATGTAAGTGGCATTTCTATAGGAAATAATGCTGTTAGTGAGCAAAATAGTAGCAGTAATTTCTGAAAGAAATAAAGTTTTTAGAGGTTTTTGGATTGAGTGAAGTTTTACTGTTTTTTGTTATTCATAAAACCACCTCTGTTTTACTCTGTTTTGCAGTTAGAAATTTTTTTTGGTAGAAGAGCAAGCAATTTATGAAAATATAACGCAAAGTCAGATAATGCTATAAAAATCGGATAATGCTATATATATATATATACACCGGAGATGAAGTTTTTATCCCAGTGGAGGAGATCAATGCATATGAAATAGACTAGCAGTTTTTGAACGCGTGGATGGGGCTATATGCAAGTGATCGATAATACAACTATGGGCCTATAATGGGATGTATATAAGATAAGTATCACATTATTTTTCTTCCACAATCAAGTAGTGCGGCTAAACAAAAATTAATAAAAAAAAAAAATGCATCAGTTTTTTTATTTCATTTTAGGTCTCACACGGACCAAACTTTTCATGCGCTTTCTTTCTTCTATTTTTGGATATTTTTCTTTGCCCTAATCAGTTCTTCTTTCTTCTCTGGAACATGAAGAAGTTATCATCTTCAACCCGATTTAGCTTAGATTTAAAACCAACTATTCATCCTTCCAGAAACTAGATTGACGTCTTCTACTTCCACTCGCTGACTCTATACATGCTATCAATTCGAACTATGAATTTATTTGCAAAAACAATTGAGATATGCTTTCCCAAACTACTTTATATAGCATCAAAGTCTCTCATCGTCTTCGATTCACTTTCTCTCTTTAGATTCTATCGCATTTCAACCTAGATATTACTGATTGCTTTTTCAATCTCATCAATTTTTTTGTTGCGTGTTAAATTTTTATTTCAATTATGAAATCGAATTTATAGAATTTTTTTATAATTCAAAATAAATCATAGTTTGATGTAATTTGTTTTTCAATTTATAGATTTTTAGATTTTAAAATTCAATTATCTGATGTGTTTATTATAATTAATTTTTATTTTTTCTCTTTCTATCTTGTTTTTTGTTTTTTATTTAATTTTTAATTATTAATTCGTGCTCATTTTACATGGAATTGTTTGAACTCGCAAAAAAATTTCAAGATAAACCCAATCATGAATTCTTTCGCCTCTGGTACTCGTTTAAGGTAAGTTAACAATCTTCCAATTATGATTTTATTGTATATTTTAGCAATTCTTGTTTTGATTTGATTGCGTTAACAGAAACTGAAGTATGATCATTGATTTCAATCTCCAAAAATTGAATTTGCTGCATTGTTGCATTTTTTTTTCATAATTTAATTTTGAGTTTTTCATTTATTTTTTATTTTTTTATTACACTAAATTAAGCTTGATAATTTTTTTTTTACTTGTTTTGTATATACTTCGTATTAGTTTGTATATAGTTAGTTTGTATCAAAGTAAGCTTATCAAATATTTGAACAATTATACTAGTTTTGAAAATGTTTTGTAGTAGTTTTCGACATTGTTTGATTAGAACCATGTTTATTTCATTTTTACACTTATTTTCGATTCCAATGCTAAATTAAACTTGATCAATATTTGAAGAAACTAGTTTTTTTAATAGTTAAACTTGTTTTGTATATTTATTATATTAATTTTGAATATAATTCGCTTTTGTTTGAATTTTTTTACTAGTTTTTAACCTGAATTATTTTAATTATTGATCCTGTTTTGAACTATTGCTTAATATAATTTGTATTTTTTTTAAGCTGTGTGTAAACTTATAGCCTTAAAGGAGTGATTATAGTGCGTCTAGCAATATAAAAGAATTTATTTTTTTATTTTTTTTATACTTGGAATTGCAAAAAACATATATAATTTGTTAAAAAAAAAGTGTAACAATTGTACTATAATTGTAAATTATGCTTGTAATATAGCCGTTTAAAAGGCTTTTTAGGAAATAATAATAAAAAAAAAGAGTGGTTAAAGGTGCGGTGTGAGGCTTTTTTTTTTGACAATACATACAAAATATGTATAAAACAAATATAATAGTTTTAACCAAACTATACCACTAGTTTACATTTTAAAAAGGTAATTATTTTCAAGTTCTTAAAATTTCGTAATAATCTACAATTGGGTCCTTCAATTTTGAAAAATTTATTAATAGGTCCCTTAGGTTTTAGAATTTGTACACCTAGATCCTTCCGTCCACAATTGACGTTAATTGACCGTTATCTTGATATAAAATGACATTTTTACCCTAACAATAGAAATCTTAACTAGCAGAAACAGTTGCAGTTTGAGCTTGAGGTTTAAGAAGATAAAGACCGCGTGAGAAGAAATCAGAGCATCCATTTTCCTTGCTTTTGAGAAATTCTCAATTTTCTGTCTTTGCTTTTTAGTATTTGGAAATTAGCAGTGACAATTCAGAGCATCCATCTTCGTTGAAGAGTAGAAGGCCAAATACCAGGTATGAACATCCTTTGTTCTTTTTTGATTTTAATTCTGGAATAGTACTAAAACTGATGATTAAAGGTTGTGTTTATGCTTTTTTTTTTTTTTTTGCAATGTGAATGTTTGTTTATGTTTTAGGGTTTTAATGTTTGATAATGTATGAAAATTAGGGTTTAGGGTTGTTGTTCATGTATTAGAGTTTCACTAAACATTTTTGCTCCTTTAATTACAATAATGGCTGACAATTATAAACTTTTTTGTATCTTTGGGGGGAGGTTATCACTATCTCATATGTAGAAAGCTTTTATGGCTTAAGGAAGTATATGAAAGCCATTCTGAAGTACAATATAGGGAGTGTTGTGAAGTTCAGTCCTAAGCCAAGAAATTCAAAGACTGATCCATTTATATTCTTTAGAATTTTTGTTTGCTTTCAAGCTTTGAAGAATGGCTTCATAAATGGATGTAGGCCTTAGATTGGGTTGGATGGAGCTCACTTGAAAGGACAGTTTGGAGGTATTATCCTATCTACTGTAACCATAGATGGCAATAACTCAGTGATCCCACTTGCATGGGCAGTAGTCCAATCTGAATGCAAGGAAACTTGGTTATTCTTCCTTGAGTGTTTACACTAATGTATTGGAGCTGAAACTGCTACAATAGGTTTGACATTTATGTCAGACAGACAAAAGGTAACCATTTTGAAGTACAATCTATTTCTTTTGTTTATTGTCATGCTCATAACTTATTTGGCTGATGGAATCTGTTTGACATTGTTGTAACCAGGGACTAATTGATGCTGTAAACCAAACATTTCCAGCAGCTGAGCACAGATTTTGCTGTAGACACATTCTTATGAATTTCAGAACCCATTTCCCATGTATTGGTCTAGTTAAAGAGTTTTGGTAATTCTACTCACAAATGGGGATTTAAGGCTGCCATGTCCAATATTGTGAACAAGTATGAGGGTAAACCAGCAAAATGGTTATTGGATATACTATTGAACCACCGGGCAGCACATACATTTAGTTCATTGTCTAAGAGTCAACATTGTTACAAACAATATGATAGAAAGTTTTAATAATTGGGTGGGAAAGTTGAGAGGCATGCCAATTATTGACCTGCTTGACAAGCTTAGACAGAAGTGTATGTTGATGACTTATAGAAGATATGTAAGAGCTTGTTCAATGAAAACTCCCATAATTGATTATGCCTTAGGAGTCATAAGTGATAATGTCAAATAATCATTCAAGTGTAGAATTGTTCCATCAAGCAGTGAGGAATTTGAGGTTATAGAAGGTCTAGAAAAATTTGCTATCTACTTAAAGGAATGGACATGTGGCTGTGGTTGGTGGCAAATTTCTAGAATTTCATGCAAACATGGTTGCTTGGCAATTGGATATAGAAAAGAGAAATTTGAGAAATATGTCCATCACTACTTTTCAAAATAGATGATAATCAGGGCTTATAGTGACATTATTCATCCAATTCTTCAAGTTGACCTCACACCAGACAATGAAGTAGATAAAATTTTGCCACCAGAAATGAAGAGGCAGCCAGAATGGCCAAGAAAAGGTGATAGGAGAAGGGAAGATGGTGAAAAAGAAAAAGTTAGTAAAAAATTGAGAATTGGAATTGTCCACTGCAAGGTCTGCAAAGAGAGGGGGCATAACAAAAAGATTTGTCCACTGGCAGCAAAAACTTCAGGTATATTAAGTTGTTTCAATCAAAATGAAATTTGTAGAAAGCTTTTGTTTTGAATTGAACTGAAGTTAAACTAGTTTTACTGTGTCTTCATTTGCAGCTGCAGGTTCACAAACTGCTGAAAGTTAGTGTCACTTGGTCATTCTCTAATTGAGATGGATAACTTATTGTTATGGAGCTCACTACAAAGAATATAAATCAGTTTATTTTTGTAATAGGAAACTACTATGTAGTGTTACTGAATTGTTTTGTATTAGCAAACTGATGGTTGTAGCAACTTTATCTTATGTTTTGGAACCACTAGAAATTTGTTTATACCTACTATCCATTTCATTGAGTTTTCTATCATTGAGATTTTTTGTGTTGTGGATCATATTCATGTAAGTTTGTATGTTGCTATTTATAGGTCTGAAACCTTGTATTTACAGGTTTATAGTTTTAGGCTTTGTCTTGCATTCTGCCAATTTTTTAATGAAAATATTATACTTTTAGGTCCCTCACTTTTTATCTTTTCAATCATTAGGTCATCTCATTATACTGTATTCATTTTATAGGTCCTTTCTTTATTCTGTAATTATACTTACAGGTCCTTTTATTATATTAACAAGTCTTCCTATTACTTACATACCTACATCCACATTTCTCTTCATATGATACCATTGATAAAGTGCTAAAATCAGATGAAGAAAAACAAGGAAAAATAGATTCTTAAATAAAGAAGTAATTTTCATTCATATAAATGATCATTACAATATCTTCCCGATTACAAAGATCATGAAAATTAAAATGAGCAAACATACACATAAACACATCCATATACAAATTTTCAAGAAGCCTAAATCTGTCTTAATAGCTACCATCTCTATTACCATTTTCCTTCATTCATCTTTAATTGCTTCCACCTCCATTGATAAACTACCTTCATTCCTTACTTCTCTGCAACCACCTCTCATCTTCAAATTCTCACAATCAGCACACCAACCTAGTGATAACATGCAAATCCAACTTGTTTTTATTATTATATTTGTGTTGATTTTGCGTTATTTGTGCTTAAAAGTGTAGTTTTATTTGATTTATTGCTTTTGTGTTAGGAGAAGTTGAATTTGGCGTGAATGGAGTAAAAAGGAGCATAATTGAAGTGTTTTGAAGAAAGGTTGAAGCTGCTGAATTTTTCGGAATGCAAAAACAAGGCAGTTCGTTCCTTAGCCTTGGACGAGACTAAGCAGGAAACCAGAGAAGCAATCTGTTTTAAGTAACGGGCTAGCTTGCAATGTTTTGGTGATGATTTATGCTCGTTTTAAAGCTTGAAAAACTGATTTTTTATCAATTTTAGTGGGTCCTTTTATTATATTAGTTGACCCCACCTTTTGAGATGTATTTAAGCCGACTTTAAGGCTTTCTATAGACACTTTTTGCCATCAAAATTAGGGTGACAAGGTTGGCATCATTGAACAACTGATTTTCGCAAGGTTTTCATCTTTTTCATCATATTTTCTGTCATAGTCATGCGTGGCTAATTCTTTTTGTTCAGTTAAGGCTAGAACTAAGGTAGAGGTTGATTTCGATTGTGAGATTATTGAACTTAATTGAATTTCTTAATTTTTATTGCATTTATATTCTTTCTGTGATTTATTGGGAAAATATATCCCGTAGAGAATTCTATTGAATGAATTAACAGGACCTGTTGTTTTATTTGATAGCAATTTCCATAGCTATTCGATATAATCAAATCCGTAATTGTTTGGTTAGATCGATAGAGTAGTAATTAATATAATCTGATTGGGTAGAACCTTTTGGGTTATGTTAAGGAAGAATATAATCAGATTTAAATGGATGCTCGTAGTTTCTGTTAATTAATATAATCGTTAGTCTCGCTCATTGCATTCCGAAAATACTTCAATTTTGCTCATTTTCGCTCCATTCACGCCAAATCCAACTTTTCCTAGCACAAAAATAATAAATCAAATAAAACTATAATTTTAAGCACAAATAATCCAAAATCAACACAAATATAACAATAAAAACAAGTTGGATTTACATGTTATCAGTTATAGAGAGACCTACGGGTCCTATATGATGCAGAATGATCTGGTGAATACTGCATAATAAAGTTTGATCCTCGGATCCCTTTTGACCGACGATATTCCGGTCTTACAGGTTTGCTGGCCAGCTATGATGATACGAGCAAGGATCCATTAAAGTTAGCAAGTGGACCTATCACAAGGAATATGGCTAAGAAGTTCCAAGCCAAGTTGAATGCATATGCGCAAGGAGAGGTCACCAAGAGAATTAAAGGTCAAGAATGCATGCAAATGGAAGAGAGACTTAAAGAAACATCCAAATTCGTAATAATGCTTGAATTAGACGAAGAAAATAGGGAGGAAAACAGCCAAGGACGAATCTTGGCTAAAGGATGCAAATCTTGGAAGGCAATAAGGCTTAAAGAGTGAAGAAAGGGGCCTAAATTGAAGCTGCCAAAAGTTGGACGTTTTTGGGCTTCATTTTAATGTTTTGGGATTGATTAAGACTTAATTAGGTTATTGGGTTTGACTAGAGGCTAATTGGGCCTTTAGGTTAAAGTTATGTAAAAATCCTACTTAGGTGGACCTTAATTAATTAACTTAAGCACATGACTTTTTTTAATTGGCACATGGCCAAATGGGGCAGCCTATTTAAAGGCTTTGTGGACCCCTTAATTAGTCATTAGTTAGATTATTTTTAAGTCAAATTCGTGCTAGGTTAGGAATAGTTTTCCTTAGTCTTGTTTAGTTAAGATTCTTTAGTTTTTCCAACTTAGGGTAGGACTTTTTGTAATGCCTATTTAAAGGTTTGTCTTGGACGAAATTTTCATCACTTTTCAATAACAATTTCGATTTTATATGTTCATTCTTGAACTTATAAATTTCGTGTGAGTTGAGAGAGAGTTTCTCCTTTCTTCTTTGCACAAGGAACTTGATTAACTTATCAACCTTAACAAGTTGTGGCATTTTTCAATTCCTACCTTAAAATCCTTTGCGTACGAGCGGTTCTTCGTCCATTGTGAGGCGTTGGGTCGTGAGGGAAGGTAGATTTACTCTTGGGCGTGTTCTTTACTAAACGGGTAACTCGAGTTTTCTAGCCATTGCGAGCTATTGGGTCTGCGTCATATGGTTACTGATATGCCGTGAAATTCCCGGGCAACACTTGGTCGATAAATCACAACTAAAGAAAAAGAAAAGACATGTCATTATGCATCTTATGATATTGCTATGCTATGAGATGATGAATTTGATCTGGAACCTTGTTATTTTGATAAGTTATATTAACCTGAACTATGTTCTAGAATTGTGATATTTTGCCAAGTTATGATAAATCAAATTACATGTTTGGTTTATATGATGTGGTTTACACTTGTATATGATTACGTTTTGACTAATATTTGGAAATGTAAGGTAACACAGATTGTAGTATTTGTGACTTATTGGATAAGAGGAATCCTATGAAATAAGTTTGCCCACGATAGGTTCTGTTTAATATTTTGAAATGATGAATTATTGCTTTGTTTATATTGTATAGTTTGCACTTACTGAGTACGCAACTCGTTAAATTACTTTTACATAATTCCAGATTTTCTTTGGGGCAATTGACAGCGTCAGTTCCGTCATCATTCTTCAGGGTCGGTCAGCTGAAGCTTAGGATCTCTCTCTCTCACATTTCATCATTAGAATCATCTTATCATGTAGATTTTTGTCATATGGATTGTAATCTATTAATAATGCCTATGATTAAACGAATTAATGATATAGTAAATAATGTATGACATGTTATATGCATGGTGGACGTCATTGCATTACATGTATGTTAATAATGCCTACGTGTCTATGTTGCTCATATGCTAGATTTCGATGGAGTCTTATAGCATAGACGTTCTTTTGTGACATGATAAGAATGTTAAAAAAGGGCATGTTTTATGACATAAAGGTTATAGGTTAGGTTGTTACAGTACCAGGGCTAAATTTTTGTTTAGATGCAAGTAATAAGGACTAGAAGCTAGAATATTATTTGTTTGCATCGTTGAAACTCAACTCGAAGAAACCCATAAACTTCGAGAAATTAGAAAACCTAGAAATGAAATTGAAACACAAATTAATTATTACATAAACAGATCAAGAAACAAAAATTAGAATCCCAAAAATCGAGAGATTTAAATGATATAAATATAACCAAGAGATATCAACACAAGATCGAAGAAAAAACTAAACACAAACAGAGAAAGAATGAAGGAAATCAAGTAGTAGTGGAATAGAAAATCACGAATCTCAAATATAAAAGTCAAAACCTTGATTTTGTCAATTTCATCATAAGAATTCATTTAGAAGTCCTAATTTCCGACTTTGCTGAAACCCTTAGAGAGGAAAATAATCGAGATAAAAAAAAATTAATGTGATCGTGTTTTCTGAACAAATTGAAGATTGAAAAATAAAAACCTAAGCTCAGATTGAAGAAAGAGAAAAGAAAACTTTGTGGAAATCAGATGAAGAAAAGCTTTAAGAAAAGAAAACTCAAGAATGAAAGCCTTGAGAGAGAAAAAAAAAAAAATCACACTTGCTCCAATACCATATCACAATATTGAGAGACTGAAAAATTATGTACTGATACACTAAGTTATAACCTAATAACTACAATAAGTTATATTATTTCACTCTTACAATATAATACTCTATATATCCTAATAGATTCAATTCTCCCATAAGGGTTGTTTACTAGTTCGGTTGTGTACACACATAAATCCAATTAGAAGGATTAAAATAATAAAAGAAGGGGCATAGTATTGCGTGTATAAGAGTATGGGGCGGTTTAGCGGCCCACACAACCTTTTGATTTTTGTTAGTTTGTGAGCAGACAAAAGAAGAGAAGCTTCTTATCCTCCTCTGTTGGTTTTCACACTTGAACCTTACAAAATACAAATGGAATCTCCCAAAGCTAAAGGACCTACTTTTTTCCCATTCAAACCCCACTTATCCAATTAATTACAACTCCTGCCACTTGAGAAATATATATTACTCATTAGCTTCTATATGGCATGTGGAAAAAAGTATAATAGAATAGCCATTTTAGACACTTAGGGCATATGCAATGTGAGTGTGGTTCACTCTAATAAATTCACTGCAAATATCCATTCAAAATAAAAAAGAAAAAAAGAAAAGTATGCCTACATTATTTTGTTATGTCAGAGAAGATATATTATATTTTTATATAAAAAATTTCACTAATAAATCGGATAATAGTGTGGATTAAATAGCAGGAATAATCTACCATTCACACTAAATTAGAGTGATGGGTAAAAAATGAATTCCAAACCTATATATTCTTCAATTTCCATTGAATATAAAATAGATTAATTAGATCACACCCTGATTACCAGAGATATGTAATTATTTTTTTAAGTGTTTGTTTATACATTTTTATTTTCATTGATAATAGGTTAATTTTATGGCTTTGATGAATATACATATTGTAATTTATAGATTATTGGTTTCTAATTTTGAATATTTTATAATTTTTAACTAAAAATAGTAATTAAATGTTATTAAAATTGTTTTTACATTTTAGGAATGGCAGAATTGTAATAAGGAGGAAGTTGAAGTGCAAAGTATATAAAGTGTATGAAACACTGGACTATATATATAATAGAATACAGTAATAGATATAGGAGTATAGTTTTGTAAGTGTGCAAGAAAGCAAGAAAAATGGCAGGAATGAGTCTCCCACCTGGATTCAGGTTTCATCCTACAGATGAAGAGCTTGTAGCTTACTATCTAGATCGGAAAATCACCGGCAAAGCCATAGAACTCGAAATAATCCCAGAAGTTGATCTCTACAAATGCGAGCCATGGGATTTACCAGACAAGTCATTTCTACCAAGTAAGGATATGGAATGGTACTTTTACAGTCCAAGGGATAAGAAGTACCCAAACGGTTCGAGAACTAATCGAGCCACAAAAGCTGGATATTGGAAAGCTACAGGGAAAGATCGAACCGTTCATTCTCAAAATCGTGCTGTTGGAATGAAGAAAACTTTGGTTTATTATAGAGGAAGAGCTCCTCATGGCATTCGAACCAATTGGGTTATGCATGAATATCGCTTAACCCACCATTCTTTTTCTTCCAATGCTTCCATTTCCTCATCTTTTAAGGTAAATTTTTTTTTTTATATCATTTTTGTGCGTTAACTTTTAATTTTATACTGTGGTCAGATCATTATGATTAGTCATAACAACTAGAAGGACCTATAATGGTCAGTTTTGATTTGTAAATTTTATTAGTTATTGAGTTTTTTTTGGGTTCAAATCAAAATAGGGTTTAGTAATGTTATGTGAAAATATTTTATATAATCAGAAAACCTTCCATTACAAAACCCTAGAAAACAATAATCTACATTTCTATAGGAACACTTTAAACTCTTACTAGCTTTTCTTCTATATAACTACACTATTTAGATGAGAAGAAAGACAATTAATGAACTAAACCGTAACAAGTAATAAAAGGTTAATGTTAAGAATATTTGATATTAGGTTTTAGTGTTTTCATGTGACTACTAGAGTAATTTTTTTTTTTTTTTCATGTTAAGAAGATCTAAGTATAGTATAGAATTAATATAAATAAATTAAATTAATTTGATGTTAAAATTTAGTTTTTTTTTAATTGATAGGAGAAATTTAATCTATTTTTTCACACAACAGAGTAGCTTTTGTACAACACACACCACAGATGCAACAAAATAAGAAATCGAACTTGTGACCAACCAGTCACAACACAACACGTCAACTTCTAAACTAGATCCTTAGCTCCAATATTAAGATCTAGTTAACATTTGTTGAATGTATTTAAATAATAATGCAGCTTTAACTTTATAATGTGAAGGGGAAAAAAAGCATAATAGCCTAATAGGCTATATATTTGTGCATGTTATAGATGCAAAGGATAAACAAAGAGCAAATCATCAAACTTAATAAAGATTAATAATAGTATGATTCTTTATATAAATTACTTTTGTTAGAATGATAATATAATCTGTATTTCTTCTTTAACAAAGACTGCCTTATAAGCATATGATGATGAAAGAGTCTTTATTAGGTGTACTTTTTTTTTTCTCTCTCCTTTTTACGAGATTGCTTTTATACAGAAACTCAAAAATCTAATCAAATTTTGAATTTCTACAGGATTCATATGCTTTGTGCCGAGTTTTCAAGAAAACAATCCAAATTCCCAAATCAAAAGATTGTGAGGATCAGCATGTGAATGCTAATATTAATGATTATTCAAAACTTCCGATTTCTGATACATCCTCTTCAGATGTCACGCAAGGTGCAATTGCACTTGCTGATCCATTTACCTCTGACGAAGCAAATAGCTCTGCTAATTTCGATCATTATTCCATTAGTATGGACTTCTCTTCAAATCTTTTCCAGGTACATATAATATTTTTTTCATGCATTATATCAAATAGTTTTTTGTGTCTAGTGTCCAAATAACTTTCATATGATCAGATAATATTAGAATCATTTGACCCCACGTTTTTAACGGTCGATTCGCTAGTAACATGTTATATTGCATTCATATAATTTTCTAATGCCACGTATTTTTAATGCATTAATATGTTATTCTCTACGACGACGTTTCAAGGCATTAGATTACAATATCTTTATGTTTTGGAGGAAGATTACATTACATAGCTGATAGTTCAGTATTGTATCATTTATATGAAGTCATATGAATTCCAATATCATAATTTAATACTAAATACCAAATGCCAAATCAAACACACATGTTGGAATAAACAACTTAAGTTATTATGTGCATAATTTAAAATTCTAAACCAAATCTAATGTTTGAGAGACCAACTGAATGATATGATTTATGATATGAATAATTTAGTTTTTTCTAAGGTCCCACATTTATAATATGATTTTCCGATAAAAATGCATTTTTTAATATTTTATTTTTGATTCAAAAGTGTGTTTTCTGTGTGTAAAGAGTGAGAAGTAAGTGAAGATTATTGATCACATTTCCAACCAAAAGAAGAGTGTTCTTGAAATGCTTTAACACTAAAGCAACATATTTACACATCATTATGGAAAATTTACAAATCATAAATTAAAAGTATGATCTTGATCCGGGCTTGAAATGGACCCCATCAAATAATAATATTATTGTTTGTTTTTTGTTTACTTCTTTATTATCTTGTTATCTTTTAATTTGATCCTAAAGTGAAAAAAAGTTGCTACTCTCCATCTTTTCCTAAAGCTAATTGCTTCATAAATCTTTGGGACCAATTCATATCAGCTTCTTTATATATACATCAATCTCTTTTTGACTGACTTATTATTAGACCATGGTTGAAAGTTATAACATCTTTTTCTTCCACATCTTTCTTAAGTAGAAATATTAAAATTGTGATCTTGTTGGTCATTATAATTTTTATGAGATCGTAACAAGTACAGCAGCTCTTGAATTCAATTCTAATCAACATTATTGTTAGTGTCAATTTGGTACAAAATGGAGGACTGCCCTCTAATACATAGCTCACAATTACAATGTTTTTTTTTTTTTTTTTTTTAGAATAATGTAAAATGATGCTACTCTATCTATTAGTGTCCACATTTGTATATTTAGAAATATCAAATATGAAAATTTCCAACGCTTCATTGCAGGACATGGAGACCGAGAACTTGCACAATTATCCACCATTACAAATAGATGACTTCCCTCAAATAAATATAGCAGAGACAAAGCCGCCACCGCCGGCCAAGTCAGTAGCGCATATGACGACGGAGGACTACTGCATTAACGCCACATTAGATGATATTTTCTCTTTATGTTCCTCAGAGGATAATTCCATACCCCAAGACTCATTAATACATTAACAAAGAGTTCTATTTCATTAATTTTATTTAGTTACTGGAGTGGGATTTATTATTTATTATTATTTGACACAATAACCAATTCACTAAAATAGAGAGATGGGAACAATTTGACCATAAAAATGGGAATTAAGCCATTGTTTTAGCTCCTTTTCTCTAATTAACCCTTTCTCTTTTTTACCTTTGTTTTTATTGATACGGTGGAAAAGCTCAAATTTAGAAAGGACTTCTTTTGTGTCATTGTGGTACTGTATTCTTTTATAGTAATTTAAGATTTTCTTTTTTTTTTTTTGGGTCAAAGGTTTTATTAATTCTTTGCTTGCTAATAATAAATATTTGTTTTGATAATTATTATACTTAAATTTGGCTGTTATGAGTTATTATCATCACTAATCCTCTACAATTATTTATGTACTATGATATTTAAATGTCTCATTATTTTATCATCTCAACTAACACTCAATGTGTATTAATTATTTTAAGTTTGTTTAAGCATTAGAATCTATATCCATAATCTATTATATATAATATAACACAAACATTTGCGGATTTGATAACTGGTAAATTTTCAAAATTTAGGGACTTAATTCATAATTTGTCATAATTTAAAGGATTTTTTCCATAATTTTGCATGTATGTTTTAAATATTTAAATTATTTATTTTTGGGGTTATTTTGGGATTTAAATAATTCAATTGAGAATTAAAAATGGTGTAGAATTTAATTATTTAGAACCTTTTTGTAATTATTTTCTCTTAACCGGAGAAATAATAATTAGTTTTAGAATATAGATGATTTATTTTTCTGTATTTAATATTTCAGCAATTTATTGCTTTTTGTTTGAATTTATTTTCGCAAACGATCAAAAAATGCCAATTAGGAATATCACTATTAATCATGGCACGACTATTTTAACAATGAATAAACTTAAATTTTGAAAATTAAACAAACCAAAAAAGGCCAGTTTTATCAGGCGGCAATTTAAGTAAAACTTATATTGTCGTACATTACCCTCTTACCTGAAACTTTGAATTTTGACCAAGTGCCTTTTCAAATTTAAAGAACAGAGTCTTTCTTTTTTTTTCAAAAATTAAAATTAGTGTTCTGAAATCGGGTGACAAATTTTAACTTTTTTTTAAAAATCGACTAGTTTAGCGACACGAATCCCAAAAATGTTTTGTCATTGATATTTGTTTTTTGTAAAAATCAAATCAAACATCATCAATATGTTTAGCGTGTTTAGTTGTCTAAACACATAAGTCCTGGAGCAGTGAGAGAGTTAGATCATAAAAGACATTAGAGTAGCACCGCGGTAAGCTGGCAGATTAGCATATGGAAACAAAATTATATAGTAGTTATTGGCATGTACTTCAATCAATAGATATTATATATCCAATTATTTATTTCTATAAAAGAAAATAACATATTGAATTTTGTATATGTAAAAGAAAATTTTATTATTTCAATTATTGTACCATGTTGTACTCAGCTCATCAACTGGTTGTAATATTCCAACTTAGTTTACTCATGGTTCTTCTGTGGATCGAAAAGGGATGTTACAAAACGCTTTTCCATTGAGTTCTAAAGAAGATGTAGTGATTGGTTTTAATTGAATTATGCTTTTAATACAATTCAATGCTTTGGTTTTGTCTTTCTAAGATTGAATCTACTGGAAAGAAAATATAAATGCAAAAAGCTTGAAATTGGACTTTGAAGTCGATCGAAACAAGTGATTGCAGTGTTAATCCAAAACACACTTTGAATACTTGGGATCCAAAAAAGATGAAATAGGATTGAACTGTAAATAAGTAGATACAAATAGACAAAATGAAGTGTATATTTTGTATGTAAGAGTTTGAATTGATTTGATTTAATTTGAGTAGTATTTTTTTAGTTGTTGATTTTTTATTTATTTATTTTTTTTTTTTTTACATTCTGCCTATTGCTATTTATACAAAATGAAAGCAGTTACGTATAAAACTTCCCTCCAAAGTTCCATGATGGAACTCCACTCCAAATGTAACTCTCCATGTATACGCACTCCCACTTGTGTAACTCCTTCCACAGCAAGTCATCAAAGTATCTTGAAGTTTATGTCTTCTGTAACTCATCCTATTTATTCTAACTAATCAAATCCAAGGCTTTAAACATTAACTAACCCTAAATACAAAAAAGCCTAGAAGTGTTGAAATAATCCAACTCCAAGACTAGAGGTGTACGATTTGGTAGTAATACCGGTTCTTTGGCAGGAATTGTCATCAACACCTAATTTCTGGTTTCTTAACATTTTGAAACTAGCATTGGCACCATAAAAACTTGGAACTGGTACCGGCACCTATTAGTTCTGATACTGATTTCGAGAAAAAATCAAATATTAAATTAGAAATTTTAATTTCAATAAAAAAATCTAGAATTAAAATGGTTAATTTTAAAATTTGAAATTAAGGAGTTCTAAAAAATTAACTTGTTTATTATAAAGTAATCGTGGTAATCATATATAATAACCTAAATTATTAAAATAAAATAGAATTTGATGGGATGAAGTTAGCTTCCCTAAACACGGAATAATTATAATTCATATGTATCTAAACAATACAAAACTACAATGAAATATATGCATATATTGATTTCCTAATAGAAATGAAAAAAAAAGAAAAGGATAAATTGGATAAAATAAAAATAAAAATCTTAACTTCTATTGCAATTGTGTCTTACTTTATGCTTTATTAATTTGAAATTTTTAAGGAGAAAATTCATATGCGAACATTAAAATGAAGAAATCTATTCTTATAATTTAGTTGTAGGTTTAAATTAGTTGCTTTATATACTTAACCCTTAACCAACAGAATGATATTATTTTTGAAAATAAAACTGAAATGTGGTATTATTGGATATATAGTTTAATTTTTATATATAATTATTAATTGTAACTTTAATTTTAACTATATTTTTATTTATAAGTATATAATTATTATTATTTACAGACCGGTTCTCATTTACAGACCGGTTCTCAGTATAGTTTTAGTATGGTTCTAAGTAAGGAATCGGCACCAATACCTAAAATTAAAAAATTTCAGTTCCAATTTCGGTATGACTTTCCAATTCTACGGATTCTGTTTTGATTTCTATACGGTTCGAAACCTCCAAAAACCATGCACAACCATTTTATCCAAAAACTTAAATTAAATACAATTGAATTTAAAACCTAAACCCAAATTATTTTTAAAATTAAATCAAATTGAAAATTCGATTTATGATGAAAACATACCATTTTAAAAGATAAGATGAGCATATATTTGTATTGAAATATTGATATTGTTTACCATGAATATAAGAGTTTATATAAAAGAAAAGAAAAGGGGATAAATGAATCTTATCACCAATAAGGAATGCAATTGAGATAATTACAAAATTAAAGTCATCTAATACTAAAATCAAGGGAATTAAGATCATTTACATTAATAAGAAAGAAGAAGCCAATCTCCATCTAATTTCATTTTTTTTTTCATTGCATTGTATATGGCAATTGAATTCAATTTTGGTAATTGGCATATTTAGACTTAGGTTTAGACATGGCAATGTCTGGGTTGGCCCATTCGGCCCGCCTGCCCAAACTGCCAACAGCCCGGACCGGCCCGTCATTGAACCGGAACCGGTCAAACCATGATCGAAATCAGTCGATCGGCGGGCCGGTTCAAGTTCAATATTTTTTCGAACCGTAACCGTTATGAACCGAGAACTGTTGTCGAACCATTCAAACCGTTTAATTGAACTGCCGGTTAACCGTTAAATTTTAAAAAAAAAATTGAAATTCTTGAAAACTAGTGGGTTAGGTTCAAGCACGTCGCAGCTTTGGGGCAGAAGGGCTCGGCGGGTCCGCACGGGCTACGGGCGGATGGCATGAACCGGCGGGCTGGATGGATGGGCTGGCCCGGCAGTTTGGCTGTGGGCGTGATGGGCGACGCTAAGGGCCCGTCGGGCTGAAGCCGCGGGCCCAGCCCTTCTCTTTTCCCCTGGCGCGCATGTAGAGTCCCCTGTAGCTGGGCCTGGCGGGCTCAGCCCTTGGGCTGGCCTGGATGGTGGGAAAAGTTGGCAGATTTTGGCAGAAAAATAGGAGGGAAATAGAAATTCAAAATGTGGACAATTTTAACCCTATGTACAGTGAAAATTTATTTTTTTGGAGGATATTTTGTGTCTAACGAAATTTTAGGAATTTTCTATAAATTGGAGGGGTGGCAAATATTTTTTCCAACTTTGCTCACACTCTCTGCTTCATACTGTCAAAAAAAATTCTAATTAAT
Source organism: Croton setiger (assembly GCA_948099555.1). Lineage (NCBI taxonomy): Eukaryota > Viridiplantae > Streptophyta > Magnoliopsida > Malpighiales > Euphorbiaceae > Croton > Croton setiger. Next base: position 19,193 of record CANUEY010074608.1, on the reverse strand, counting down.
TGTTATAGTGTTTACTTAATTTTTTTTCCACATCTTTACTTTTTTTTTTTCCACTTCTTTACTTAATTTTTTTTCCACTTCTTTACTTAAATTTTTTTCCACTTTTTTTTTGAAAAAAAAAAATATATCAACCCGGATCAAGTGCTACCGGAGAAAGGGGTAAGGAACTCGAAATTCAAGAAGTTGGAGACCGGATAATTCATGATTTATTCGATTATTCGGTCGATCCAACAAGAGCTTAAATGTTTATTGGAGGGGTGCCAATAAATTCTCCAACCAATTTTAAAGATTTTACAACCGAGGAGACGCGGAAAAATTTACAAATCAAAATGCGGCCACCGGCACCACTGTCACTATTCCAACAAACACGGTAGTAATTGAATTTAATTTTTTAATAGTTATTTTTATTTTGTTAATTAATATTTTTAATTTATTTTTTAATTTATTAATTTTTTTCCTTAATAATTTAATTTTATTTTTTATTTATTTATTATGTGTTATGTTTCGAGTAATTATGTTATTTAATTTTTTTTTTCTTCATTTATTTAGTCACGTGTACTTATGTATTTTTTATTATTTATTATGTTTTCCATTTAATTTTTTAAAGTTAATTTTTTCCTTTTGTAATTGTTTATTTAATTTTCCGGTTTGTTTATGTTGTTAATTTTTTTATTTATTTTTTCTTCCGTTTATTTATTTTGTTTATTTTTTGTAGGCTCAGAATTAATTCGGAGGAGTAAGTTGGGATACAACAACAATATATATCACAAAAGCACACAAGCGATGTACCTCAACATTTCCGGCGGGAGTCCGTCGGAAATTCCGAATACGTTCAAGTTTGCAAATACTGTAACATACGTTACAAGTGAAAAATCGACAGAGAGTATGAAAGATGAAGCGGCAGATGGAGCAAAAGCATCTGACGGAATTTTTCGGTAAAAAAAGATCTCAAACGCAATTATTAGGGAACGCGTCTTCTAAAAATTCTATTTTTAATTTTAATGATAGAGATTATAAAAGAGAATTTGCCGAATTTATATGTGTTGAAAAATTGTCTTTCTCTTTTGGTGAAAAATGTGTTTTCATTAAATTTTTAAAATCACGTGTTAATCCACTTGCTAAAAATGTTGTAAAAATACAACTAAAAAAATAAAATATTTTAACTTTGTTTAAAGAAAGAAAAAAATTATTAATTGCTCAATTTGCTGTATTTGAATGGTGCATCTCTATCTGTTCTGATATTTGGACAGATAATTGGCAAAATCATTCCTACATAGGTATAACAGTTCATTATATTACTAGTTCGTGGCAGTTGCAAAAAAAGAATAATCGTCTTTCGTGCTTTTGACGAAAGACATACTGCTGCTAATATTTATAAAATCATTCATAATATTTTAAATGAATATAAACTTGTTAAAAAAAATTTTTAACAATATCATTTGATAATGTTGCATCAAACACTGCATCCATCCATCAATTAAAAAAATTATGCCAACCAAATATTGACGGTAAATTTTTTCATATTAGATGTACATGCCACGTGTTGAATTTGTGTGTTTTAAATGGTTTAAAATTTTTAGAAGTGCACATTTCACCCTTTAAAAAATGCAATTAAACATTTATACTTTTATAATAAATTTATGAAAAATTGGTTTAGATTTTGTAGAAGTAATAATTTGACTCCTATAAAATTTAGACGTGATGTTGTACACATGTGAAATTTCACCTATAATTTATTAGCACAATCATACGAATATAAGGATGCATTGCGCGCTTTTTACAATTCCCAGGATAATCACGATATTGTGATTTATCCACAATCATGGGAAATTTGTTCAAAAATAATTAATTTGCTTAAAGTTTTTAATGATGCTACTAAAATATTTAGTCATGTCTATAAACCAACATCACTTTTTTTTTTGCAATGTAGTGTTAATATAGTCAATAGATTGCAAATGTTTGAAAATGATGTTCAACTAAAAGATTGTGTGCAAGTAATGAAAAATAAATGGTTAACTTATTTTAAAATTATTCCTAATTTATTTTTGTTTGTTGTTGTGTTTGATCGTAGATTAAATGTTTTATAAATTATTTTGGATGTTTATTATAAAAATTCGAATTTGCCTATAGATGAAATGATCAATGTATATAGCTTAGTTAATGAAACTAGGCAAACAGTTAATAATTTATTTCTTGAATTTTTTGCAAATAACACTTTGACTATTGATACTAACATTGGCGGAAGTTCTACTCCTGCCAGACCGGATGGGATCTCGGTTTAAAATAAAATGTTCCTTATTTATTCCCAACGCCAAAAAAGGCCAAGTGGGACTGGTGCAAGTTCCTATCTGAAACTTGACAAATACCTGTCCATAGAGTTTGAATTTTCAGGTGTAGCAACGGATCCGATCAATTTCAACATCTTGGAGTGGTAGAGTAGGCATGAAGATACCTTCCCAGTTATGGCGAAAATAGCTAAAGAAGTCTTGGCGGCACCGGTCTCAACAGTCACGGTTGAGCAAGCATTTAATGCCGATGACCTACTGCTTTTCGGGTAAAGAACAAAATTGATAGCAGACAATCTCGAAGCCCAAGCATGCGTCAGCGATTGGGCGGCCGCCGATGCACGTAAACAAGATTGTTTGACTTCTTCCTCGAATGAAAGTTCCGAAGTGACTGAAAGCTCCTCCGCCGTTGAAAATTAAGGTAAGCAATAGAACTATGTGGGCTTTGATTTTTCTTTCCGCCAAAGAAAATACGTAGACAAAATAAATTTTTTTGAAAAACTAAAAATTTATTTGCAAACCCAATTTTTTTTCCATATATTTTACAATTTTTTTTACATTTCATTGTCCAACTTAATTGTAATCAAATAAATGTCATATAAATTTAATCAATAAATAAAAATATTACTTTTTTAATTATAAATTTTATTGTCTACCTTATTTTTTACTTAATGGAAGTTACTTTTTTTTTTTAGTTTTCTTATTCATTAATTTTCTTCTTCAACATTTATTTAATAACTATTACAATTTTTTTTCATTTCAAATTTGAATATAAATTTCAACTCCTCCAATTTAAACATCCCTTTAAAAATTCAAATCAACACCTTCCAATTCATAACTCTAATTTATAATTCAAATTCAAAATCAAACACTAATTTACATTTTTTTCCCAATATTTTTTCCTACTTTTAAATTTTTTTTTAAAAAAAGGTTGAACCGCCGGTTAACCGGCCCGCTGCCGAACCGCTGGTTCCGATTCATCCCCTTCAAACTGTGGCCCGGAACCGGCCCGACCCGTTGCCACCTCTACTTAGGTTAGTAAAAAAAAGTAAATAAAATGAAGACTACGATTAATTTAATTCAAGCCTCTTTCTAAAAATGAAAAGTTAACATCAAATTAGGAAAGTTTAGATTCTTCATGCATTTTACAATTAAACCCCCTAAACAAAAAATCTAGTCTCAATCTACTCGGGTTTGAGATTGGTGTTTTTTGCAAAACATAGATTTGTATCCTTTAACTAAATGGAGTATTTAAAAAAAAACAAAGATTTTTTACTTAGTTTTGTCTAAATAATAAAAATTAGAGTGACCATAATTGAAAAACCAATTTTTGTATTCTTTGAGTCAATTGGTCCATTTTTTCAAAATTCAACTTTTAGCATTGATTTCATGTATATTGGTAAATACAAAATATAAAAATATTATTTAATTAATATTTCAAATTTGTTAAGCTTTGTTGTAATAAAGTTACAAAAAGTAATATTTGGTAAGTTGGCATTTTATGAACATTGGTCCCATATTGAACTTTAGGAATATTACAAATAGATGTTTCACTTAAAAAAAAAGCATAAAAATAAAACACTAAAAAATATAGCACAAATATCCTAGAACAAGCCATTCCAAAAAAACCACATGCTCTAACTGTTCCTGGAAAATGCAATGTTCACGTCTCTTCAAAACCAATCACAAAAAGTTTGTGGCTGCCAAATGTAAATTTTAATGCGGATGAAGAAGATGAAGCAATGAATTAACATCTAGCTTAGTGGACTAGTAACGAAATCTGCCGCCAAAAATAATGGTGACAAATCAGATACGTTGAATATCGATTTGTCTTCTTTTTCGTTTGTGGTTTGTCATTCAAAAGTCACTAAGCGAATGAGATGTTGGTGGTTCATAGTAGCCTGATGAGCTCGTCAGTGACGGTGACCTAGTATGGCGGCAGCTTGTTTCCATTTGTGTAACGTCAAAGTTTGAAGGTCTATCTGGCTACTAGGTTTTGTTCCACAAAGAATATGAAGACTGACGGTTCTTCGTTTTTATCCTCAACTGGGAACGTGCCAGCACCGAAAAAGCGCGATGATTGCACTATCCTCAACTGGAACGTGCCAGCACCGAAAAGCGCGATGATTGCACTACCAAGAGGTGGTTAGAGTAGACAAGGCCATGGGGCGGTTAGAGTAGACAAGGCCATGGGCCGGTTAGATTGGTTAGGCACGCCGCAAAACTTTAACCAGCTGAATCGTAACCGGAACCGTTCGATCGGCGGTCTGGTTAAGGTTCAAAAAATTTTCGAACCATTAACTGTCACGAATCGTAACCGTCCAAACAAACCGTTGATTAACCGGTCGAACCGCCCGCAATTCGGTGGACCAGCAGGCCAATTAAGGTTCAACTTCCCCCCTAACTGTGGCCCAGTGGGACGAGACTCGTAACCGGTTCAGCCCGATCCGTGACCATGTCTAGATTAGAGGCTGAGAGGCTCGCAACTAGGTCTTCTTAAGTAGGAAGAAGATAAAGTCTAAAATTCTTAAACAACCCCCCATTTTTTCTATTTCCCAAACAAGCACTGTAATATTGCAAAAAGGACTATCAAATCGCTCTAAAAAATATGAGACTATATGAAAATAAATTTATAGACCAAATTTCGTAGAGAAAATAGGAGAAAATAAATATCTATACCTAAATTTATTAAGAAAATAAGAGAAAATACATTTATTTACTGGCGACTAATGGCCGGTAGTAAAAAGAAATAAAAGAAAATAAATTTATTTTTAAGCGGCCGTTGATTGGTGATGCGACGTCTACAAGGAAATAAAAAATAATAATTTATTTATCTACGATGGTGGTGAAAATGGTTGGCGACTGCAGGTGGTATTGAGGCAAAAGATATTTGATAAAATAAAAAGAAATAAATTTATATATATAGAAAATAAAAATTAATGACAATTTAAGTAATAGCAAATTTATAAAAAAAAAAGTTTTATAAAATAACACTAACAAAAATATAAAACTGCTATTTACTAAATTAAAATTAAAAAATTACGATAAGCTATAATTTTCCTTTTTTTTTCAATTTTTGTCCAAATATAAGAAATCCTCAAATTGCACCTGTAAATATTAAAAATTTTCAAAGCAAATTATTTATTACTTTTATCAAAATAAATAATTGTATTAAATTTGATCCTTTTTTTAAAAAAAAAAAAATTCCCATCCTTAGCAAATTTCCTAGCTTCCTCCAGCCTCTATTTGCAACAATGATTTTACATGTTTGGACTAATGTTCCCAATTGTTTTTGAGATAATTAACATTCAAGGCAAGTATGTATTAAATTAGCTTCAACTACTGCTATAAGAATTCATATTTAACTACTACTATAAGAATGCATGTTTCAGCCGTTGAATTATATTTTATACAGAAATATATATTTACAATTTATCATCAATAATTTACATATATCACTGTATAAAACAAAATCGAATGATTGAAGACATGTTCTTTTGAGAACATTTTATATCAACTCATCCCTATTAAATTTACAAATTAGGTAATTACACAAACGTAACTCACATTATTACAACTGATCCAACTAGTACGAGATACGTTTTTGCAATACTACAAGCCATTCAAATTACTACTACGTGGAAGAGAAAAAACAACCTTAGACAATATATATAGTTTCAACAAACGAAACCCCATAAAACATATACAATTTGAGCTTTATGCACCACCATTTAGGTAAACAACCTGAGACGATTGGTAATCGGCCGACGGCAAATGGGACAATTGGAAACTCTTGATCCACAATCTTTACATGTCTGCAACAGAACAACTTCGTTTTTTTAGTATCAAACTGAAATGGAGAGAATTATAAATTCACAAAATTTATTAAACAAATTTTATACCATATGTCCACATCCAAAGGCCATGTCTTTGGCATTTGTTAGGCAAACAGGACAGGCCTGCACTCAAATAAAAACAACAAAAAATTTTACTAGCAACTGGCAACTCTAAAATGTGCAAACTTTTTATCGATGTTAAAACCTGTGTTTCTGGTACGGGCGAAGATACGTTGCTCGGAGTATGGTCTAGCACAGGACGACGAGAGTAAGGAATCGGAGGAGGCCGTGGCACTATTTTCTTTGCTCTTCCAGTGGTTCGACTACACGGTTCAAACTCGCGTTAGCATATATTGACAAGTAAAACATATGAATCAACCACTTATTTACCCGAGTATGCCCAATTCCTGAGCTGCTTTGTATTGGAAGGGTATCTCCATCAATGCAGCAAGGGCAAACTCTGTTTCTTTCTCAGAGGAAGTTGTAGTTTTAGATATAATATGAGAGAAGTTAACAAACTGCATATTAGAATGAAAAACAAATCAAATATATACAAACATTTTAGTACAAAATTAATGAGCTTCTATGTAAGATTCATTGCATTACCTGAAAATTATCAAATTCGCGCTTTGGGATTTTATCGTCGAATCTCTTCATGTCATCCCATGGTCCATCACCCACCCCAACAAGAACTATAGACAATGGGTATGAACTAGTTCCAAAAAACAAGCAAAAATAAACTAAGTTAGGTTATATAACAACCTATAATATGTATTTAATGTGCAAATAAGACATTATGAGTGTGTTTTGAATTGCTTGTGCTTTTTTGCTTTCGGCTTAAAAAAAAAAAAAAAAAAAAACTAATTCAGAAGCAACATTTTGCTGCTTTCATGAAAACAGAAAAGTCTAAACAAACAAGTAATATGAACCTTGCTTCCACAATTGACTTGATAGTTTTCTCTTCTTGTGGGCTTAGCTCCCCATCACTTGTATTTACACTTCTTGTAACCTACAAAAAATCATTTGATGGAGAATATGATAGAAATGTATTAAACACAATAAACAAAATAACCTTAGACTTGAACCTGGCCATCTGCAATCAGAACCAATACATGGTATTGGCCTCCACTTTTTTCAACAATGTCCATTGCTGCCTCAATCACCGGTGCATAAGAAGTTGGCCCTTAACACAATTTATATTTTATCATTTAAGATATAGTAATTGAAAAGGCCTAATTTTCCAACACAATTTATATTTTATCATTTATATTATATCATTTAAGATATAGTAATTGACAAAAAAATCTATTTTTGAAATACAGGAACAAAAATGTAGATTTAGTAAAAATAAAGGGATAAAATTATAATTTTCACTGTTAAAGCATCTTTAATGCTGATGTGTATTACTCTAACTTAATTGTCACATTAGTAAGATGAAAAAGTTTTTATAAAAAAATCTCCCATGCAATGTCTAATTCAATCTATAGTTGACATGTGAATCACCATTGTCTAGCATATACTCTGGTTGACTAGACCATGTCCATATTAATTGTTATTCTGCATCATAGTAAATAAGAGAAGTGCATTCGAGAGATTTTTAAAATTCTATTCTGCGAATGAACATTCGTCCACACATATCATGTCATCATCTCTGGGGAAATCTAATGAGGATCAAATTTTCTGTCAGCATTTATCAAAACCGTTCTGCTTCTTCTAAATTTATCAAAACAATCCTAGATTGTCTCATAATGATTCTTGGGTTATGGGTTCTGAAGCAAATAGGCCAATATAATAATAGGTTATGAAAATTTCTTGTGTAAACCATGTTTTAACTGGAGGGGGGAGTGTTGACTTCTGCAGTGTAATAGAAAATAATTTGGGGAAAAGAACCAACCTGAAAGTCGCAAGTTAGGGACAATATTTCTGTAGCAGGTCAATACTTCTTCAAACCCATGGCAGGATGTATGGTCAGGATGAAAGCTAAATACCTCTTGATCATGAGTGGTAGCTGTTGGATGTAACCAAAAGATCAAATTAAGGAGGACCAAAAGGCATAAATAAATAGAAATAAAAAAATAAGAGGAAAATTCCTAAATTGTCTCTAAAGTTTGTCAAAATATATTGTTTTGTCCCCTAATTTTAAAAAACTATTTTATACATGTAGAAGGATTGAATAAAAGAATCTAAGTTTTAAACTAGAGAGACAAAATAGTAGTATATTTTGACAAATCTCGGAGTTCCGATAAAAAATACTAACCATCACCAAAGCCAAAGCAAGGAATCAAGTTATCTTCATCAAAAGGAGCCAATGTCTTTCCTATAATGGAAATGGCCTTCTCATATGGGTTTGGGAAATCACCAATGGCATGAAGACTACGATTATTGAATGAAATTTTTCCTTTATAGATAAAACCAATGCTTCAGTTAATTAAACTACCATACAATAGAGTTAAACAAAATTTGATAAATGAGTTAAAAGTACCTGTCCACTCGTTACTTTTGGTGAAATCTATACCAACAATAAGATTTGAGGATTCCAGGCCAGCTTCCTTTAGAGCCATAGTAACCTACAAGGAACCAACCAGCCTACAATAAATTTTTTTTCTCTCAATTTTGCAAAAGGGAATTAGTAGTAAAAGAGAAATGTTGTCCATTAACCTACAAGGAACCAACCAGCCTACGAGTACCCCTTTTTCTGTTGCTTTTAGTTATTTTACGTTTCTTTTTTCATTGGTTTTAATGATGTTGAATTTTAATTTTTCTTTTTTATTTCTCACGAAAGAGAGAATTTTATTTCATTAATCATTTAGGTATATGCATAATTTAGGGCAGTCATCAGCTCGAGCTCACCTCATTTAAGGGTTTTTTGGAATTGAAGTAGACTCATGCTTGGTTTGTTTATATTCAAAAAGGTTAGAGCTCAGCTAGTAAGCTCATTAGAAACTCGGCTTGAAAAACTCATTTGAAACTTGACTCATAAGCTTGTTGGGCCTTTTATAAAATGACGTTGTTTGCAAACATAATTAAAAATATTTTTTAGACTGCTCAAGCATATGGAATCTTTTTAATTTCTTCCTTCTCTCCATCTGTAAAGGGTACTGTTTTGAACTCAATCTAAAGTTATTAGCAAGAAGACAACTAACTGCTTTAGCATTTTCCATGTAAAACATTTGAAGTACTTTTTTTATGTACTTCTCTTATGACAACCATAATTTCTTGGCACTTTGATTTCTCGTAATTTTCATGCCAAGAATTTGTTTTTATGGTCCCAAGTCTTTTATGGAAAAAGACTTGTTTAGCTGTTTCTTCAAGCTATTAATTCTAGCAGAATTCTGACCAACAATCAACATATCATTCACATAGAACAATATAGTCATCATCAGATAATCTCTTCGCGAAAACACAGTGATCTGAAGTAGTCTTACTGTATTGCTCCCCCATAATAGATTCAAACTTCTTATACCACTGTCTCGGTGCCTATTTTAAAGCATACAGGCTTTTTCTTTAGTTTACATACATAATCCTCTTTTCCTTTTTCAATGAATCCCTTTGGCTGCTCCATGTATATATCTTTTCCAAATCACCATGTAAGAATACAGTTTGTACATCCATTTGCTCGATTTCTAGATCAAAACTAGCAGCCAATCCGAGCAAAGCCTAAATGGATGTCATGCTCACAATAGGTGAAAATATCATCAAAGTCAATACCCTTTTGTTGACTAAACCCCTTCACAACTAATCTAGCTTTGAACCGTGGTTGGGAGCTGTGTTCATCCTGATTGATCTTAAATACCCATTTATCCTTCAAAACTTTCTTGCCTTTAGGTAAGTTCACCAACTCGAATGTTTGATTCTCATGCAAGGGCTTCATTTCATCTTGCATAGCTGCAATCTAATTCCTTTTGTGTTCATTTTCTATTGCTTCTTCAAAGCATTCAGGTTCTCCCCCATCAGTAAGTAATACATAATTATTTACTAGATATCTAGTAGATGGTTGTTTCACTCAACCAGATTTTCTTAATGCTTGAAAACCTTCCCGTGCTGGTGGCTAAATATGAAAATCACCAAAAACATCATCTGATTCATTTTGATTAGGAACTTCTAGGTTTTCTATTCCTGACACTTGTTCTTGTGGAACATTTTCTTCATCTCCAACTTGTCTTTGTTCTGTTGTTGAAGGAACTAGCTGCACATCTATTCAATCGTCATTAAATCTATCAGTAGACTGCTTTTAAGGCTTTTCAACATCTTCGCTAGTTTGATATTCAATAAATACTATATCTCTAATTCTTATCATATTTTTTCTGGAATGGATCATAAATTTATAGCCAAAAACATCAAGCTTGGATCTCTCATCCTTTGAAATATGGACAAAAGCTTTACAACCAAACACCCGCAAATGATCGTAGGAGACATCCTTTCCTGACCATACTCTTTCTAGAGTATTGTACTGTAGAGGGACACAAGGTGAACAATTTATAAGATGAATTGGTATAAGAATTTCATCCCAAAATCTTTTAGACAACTTTGCATGTAAGAGTAAACATCTAACTCTCTCCATCAAAGTTCTATTCATCCTCTTAGCCAAACCATTCAATTTGGTGTCTTAGGAGGTGTTGTTTGATGTCGGATACCATGCTTTTGCAGAAAGCATCAAAAGGTCCAATGTATTTTCTACCATTATCTATTCTGATGCACTTCACTTTTTCTCCGTCTATCTTTCTACCATGGTTAGAAATTGTTTGAAGACTTCTAACAAATATTAAATTTTATGATTTTTTTTTAATCTTTTTGTTTTTAATTCAAATAAAGAAATTCATTTAGATAAAATTTAAGTCCTAACAGCAAAAAATAGAAGCCATTTGATCGCATATTATTCAAAGCATATCCCCACTAGAAAAAACTTTGGCAGTGGCAATTAATTTTAGTACCCTTTTAACACGTCCATCTCAATCCGTGCAAAAACAGAAAATTTATAGACAATAATTGTTTTAAATATTAAGAACATAGCTTATTTAATTCACTTTAAATAGACACTAACTTTTTAAAATATTAAAAGCATAATTTAATTATCCTATTTCATTAATTTATTTTAAAAATACTCCAAAACGCAAGACTATATTTGAGTTTCGGAGAAATTAAAATATATTTTTTAAAATGAGAAATTAAAATATATTTTTTAAAAAAAGAAATAAAATAGATTAGTGAAATTTTTTTTAATATTTAAAAAAAATGCTTATATTTGAAAAAAAAAGAGAGAAACAGTAATGCAATTAAATTGTGTTGTCAACTTTTTTTTTTTTTTAATATAAAAGAGGTCACTAATGCACTGAGTAACAATGTGAACTATGCAGCAGGGGTAGTTAGGAATGTGCAATCAGTAACCAATACCGATTACCGTTATCGATAGGTCGGTAATCGGTTAACCGATCACTATTTTGTCATTACCATTATCGATACCGAATAGTGTCGGTAACCAAAATTTTTTAGCATTATTATTGATTACCGATACCGATTACTGACGAATATTTACCCGATTACCAAACCAGTAAAATACATTTTTAGTTTAGGGTTATATATATGTATTCATTTGAGGACAATTCGGGTTTTTTTTTTGGTAATTTGATAATTTTTTTTACCGAAATTTTTAGAATCCCTAACTGAAACCACTACCGAATACCGACAGTTATTACCGATTAACAATCGGTAAATTATCGTTACCAATTTTCGGCTACCGCATTGATTCGGTACGGTAATTACCGCTCGGTAATTCAGTGATAACCGAATTTTGCTCTCCTCTAAAGATAGCCCTCTCTTGAACACTAAATTGGTACTAAGTGTGGTTGGTAGAAATTGATTCGTAAAAAGTAGTATAATTAATCAGACCACACGCTAGTTGGATTAAGCTGTTTTGTCAACTTTTATGTAAATTTTAGTTTTAGGCATTTACATGAAGTAATAGATTTAATTCATATTCTCGATTCAATAACTCAGTATTTCAATACTCCATTCAATCTTAAATTATTGATTTAAGAACTATGATAGGATTATTTAAGTTGTGAATAATAAGATTTAAGTTAAACTTTCATGTAACTTTTAGTTTTGGTATCCAAAATTAATTCATTTCAATTGCATGAATTAACTTAGCCAAGCACAACTCTAAATACTATTCTCTTAATTATTTGAGAACTTTAAAAACAGAGAAAGTTTGAATTTTTCAGATAATTTTAAATAAATATAATATGAAAAAAAAAAAAAAAACATTAACAGAAAATGAACCAATTAAAATATATAAAAAGTAGAATCAGAAAAGAGACCTTTTAAAGTGGGGACGGGAACGAAAACTATTTTCTTTCCGAGCATCAGATGATATAGATATTAAATTTAGACTTCACGCTCACTTTAGTCTCTGAACTTAGGCAAACATGTTCTTAGTAAGGGTGAGTAGGGTTGCAAAAGAGCCGAGCCGTTCGCGAGCGCTCGGTGTTTGCTCGATAAAAGCTCGACTCGAGCTCGGATCGATAATAAACGAGCCGAGCTTAAGCCAAATATTCAGACTCGTTAATATGCTTCAGCCAAGTCACCCACCTCACCACTTCATTTTTTGCTATTTTGTTTCTCTTTCACGGAAACTGATATTTTGATTTCCTCACTAAAATGACATTAAAAATGAATTTTCATGATTTTTTACTAACTCTTAACGAGCTTGAACTTGAATAGCAGCAGGAACGAGCTTGAGCTCGAGCTTATTTGCAAGCTAAAACTCGAGCTTGAGATGAGCTCGAATTCAAGCTTAATTGCGAGCTCAAATTCGAGCTCGAATAACAACATGAAACAGTCAAGCTCACAAGCCTAAAACGAGTCAAGCTCGCAAGTCGAGCTCGAGCTCGTAGAATTTAACACGAGCTGAGCTCGAGCAGCACAATACTCGGCTCAGCTCGTTTGCAGCCCTAAAGGTGAGCATAATCAGCCGTTCAATCTGTGGCTGGAGAAATCCGAAAACCAAGTATTTTCGATCAGTGTTCGGTTATGAGTGTCTAAAAATCAAGGGAAAATATCAAAATGGGCCTAGTTTTCGTGTTTATATTTAATAGCCCAACTATATTTTCTCTTCATACAAGAGGTTTTTTTCCTCTGAAAAGCATCATTTTTATGTTCTTCAGTGTCTATGTCCTTCAGCTCTTCTTCCTCCTCTTCATAATCATCATCAACTATAAATTGTGGACCACGATTCACTGTAGGTGGCTTCTATAGTTGCTCCAAATCATCATTTTAAACATCATTTTCCTCCAAAATCTCGTTTTCTTTGCATCCTCTTCCTCATCTAGTTCCGTAATTTCAAATCAATCATCAACGCAAGATTTTGAAAAGGCAATGGAGAAGCTCAGTGTTTATGGCATCAATATTGGAAGGGAGCAGTCGATATGTCTTATGTTTAAGTAGTGGCACCATTAAGCAAGGAAACAATGTTTATGTCAGATCCTGTGATTTAAAAAAGAGCAAGGAAATTTGTAGGTTTGTCTTAGATTGATTTGGTTTTCTATTTTGAAATTTGTTGTTGTTTGCTCAAATCTATCTTGTTTTTTTTTTTTTAAGTTAATTTTTCTTGTTAGTTTGATTTTGTAACTCTAAAATCGTTAATTGTCTGTTTTTTAGTTTTGAAATTTAAATCAGAATTAGGAATCTCTAATTTTCATTTTTCTGGAATCAAATCTACTAGTTTTGTTTGATTTTTAAATAAATAAAAATTATTTTTTGTTTTTCAAAATCGAAGAATAGTGTTTGGGGATTTTAAGATTTTGTGGGGTTTTGATCGATTTGTATACCAACAGCGGCATAACAGAGGGTTTTAAACCCGGGATAATTATTTATAGGTCCTGAGGTTTTGCATAATATACTTTGGGGTCCTTCTATTTTAGAAATTGTATTAATAGGTCTTTCAAGTTTTAAAACTTGTACTATCAGGTCCTTCCATTCAAAAATACCATTAGTCAATTGAAAAAGTCAAACGATTTGGATTAAATTTTTAAAAAATGACAAAATTACCCTTTGGTTTATTTGAATCTGATCATGCTAATTAAATCCAATCTTTAAATCAAACATTTTCTTCTTTAAATCAACCAAAACAACAAAAAAAAAACCATTTCTTCCTCGTTCATCAGTCACCCTCCTCTGCCTCCTCCATTCTATACCAATAGATTTAGAGCTCCATAAACACCAAACAAATATTAAACATAGGAACACTGAAATATTAAAACATAATTTGTTTTAGAAGTTCGATACTCTTTTGGGTTCGAAGTCCACAGTTTTTCACCCTAATCAGCAGAATCAGATGTAAAAATCTCAAATTTAAGATCATCGGTTTCACGAAGTCATGGGTCACCGGAAGTCTAACTACAGATACTTAGAATCAGTACCCTCTCCTTGTACTACATTTCTACAATTTCAAAAGGAACAAGGGGTGTTGGAGGGAGTTGAATCCATTTTTCAGTAAGTGGATTACATATATAATAAGCAGAATGATACACAAAAACAGGGTGACAGCAGAATAACAAATCTCCACACAGCAACAACTATTTGAGCTTGTGGCTCATGTGGTGGGTAAGTTAAGGGAAAAGAAGGCTATTTATTTTTTGAGGAGGCAAATTGTTTTCTAATTTTAAATCCGCTAGAATTCTCTACATAGGAGAAACGGGAAGTGGAGGTACAATTGAAGAAGAAAGCGATTACCGAAATAAGGGGTAGACTTAAGAGCATACCAGTGCTTGCAGACAAGCATAAATTGCTTGGCTGATTTGAATGAAAGCCGAAGCAGAATCTCAATCAATATGGCGTCCGGAACAGACTAAGAGGCGATTGAGAATTGAAGAAGAGAAGCAATTGAAGAAGAGAAGCAATTCCATTTCTTTAGCAAGTTTAGCAATTGCTCAAGGTACATTGTAGATTTTTTTTTTTTCATCCCAGAACAAAAAAAAAAAAAAAAAAAAAAGAGATTGGGAGATTTTGAGCCGGTTTTCTTTTTTTAAAACAACAAAAAAAAAAACCCTTTCTTTTTTGTTTTGGTTGATTTAAAGAAGAAATGATTTGATTTAAAAATTGGGTTTAATTAGCATGGTCCGATTTAAATAAACCAAAGGGTAATTTTGTCATTTTTTAGAAATTTAATCCAAATCGTTTGAATTTTTCAATTGACTAACGATGTTTCTGGACGGAATGACCTGATAATACAATTTTTAAAACCTGAAAGACCTATTAATACAATTTCCAAAATAAGACCCCAGAGTATATTATGCAAAACTTCAGGTACCTATAAATAATCACCCCTTTTAAACCCTCATATGGTGGTCACCAACAGTGATAAAAGCTGAGGTGGCGGTGGAGCAGCAATGCTTGGTTGCTGCATTTTCAGTTTTAATCGCAGCTAGGATTCAGGATTTTAAGCCTTTCTAGTGAGTTTCACCACTGATAAGGGGTAGGCGAAGGTTGCTCGGTGGTTGAGAAACCGTCTGGAGGTGGTCAATGGTGGCGGCAGGGGCAAGGGCAGAGGCAAGCTGGACTGTGGGCGATGTGACCTAGGGTTTCTAGTTGGGTCTGCTGCGCGAGCAAGAGGATGACTTGATAATTTCCAATTTGGTCCTCTTTATTTTCTACTGTCCAGAATGGTCCTAAGTGAAGTGCTGCATTTTAGTTGAAAGGACAGCGTTTTGATAAAATTTCTGTAAACCCTTGCTTCATGTTTTATATGTTTGTGTGAATTTGTTGTTTGATTTGATAAATTGAATTGGATTTCGTACATATGTTATTTTTTTAGTGTTTTTAGGATTCAAGGTTTTGTTTATTTTTTGTTTATGCTATTTAAGTTTTAAATAGTAGTTTTACGTAGTTTCTTGAATCTGATGTCTTTCCTTAAAATTTCCAACCATTTGATGTAAGTATTTGCTACGACTTGGTGATATGATGCTCTAATAATTTTTTGTTATAAATTTTTTATATTTTTTTTTTACAATTTGTTTATATTTTTGTTTATACCAATGGAAGATGGATTAACTGTGATTGGTAAATTAGAGATAATTTGCAATTTCTACTAAAACATATTAAATATAATGATGTTATACTAATTTTTGTTTACAAATCATTTATTATTTGTTTATAAATTGTTTATGTTATGTAATTTTTACATACACTTCAATTTCATATAATTATCAAGTTATAGTGAAAGTAATCCTAGTTAATTAAAATTTGAACAAATTTTAACTAATTTTACAAAATGGTTATGTTTCGTTTATTTTTTATTTATGTCATTTAACTTTCTGTTATACACTAATTACCTTAAAATAAAGTGGTTAAATTATAATTTTTATAAAACATAAAGGTTAAATTGTGATGACTATAAGATATAAGGGTCAAATGGTAATTATAATAAATTTTAAGGATTAAATTGTAATTTAATTAAAAAATATGTCAAACTATAATTTTCATAAAATACAAGGGGAAAACTATAATTTATATAAAATATAAGGATACATCTATAATTTTTATAAAATATAAAGGTCAAACTATAACTTCTGTAAAAATATAAGAGTCCACTTTTATTTATACATAATTTAACATGTAAATATTAAAAGTAACTAACTAGAACTAATTTTAGAACAATTTATTAAAATATGACATGTTCATTTTTTAATATCTATATAATTATAGTAACTAAAAAATCAAACAGAATCAAAACCGAAACCACATTCTTTAAAATGACACCTAAACTAAAAACCCTAAACATCTATCATTATTCATGCTCTTACTTAGGGTTGCAAACGAGCCAAACTGTTCGTGAGTGGTCCGGTGTTCGCTCGATAAAAGCTTGACTTGGGGCTCAGATCGATAATAAACGAGCCGAGCTTGAGCTGAAAATTTAGACTCATTTAATAAACGAGCCGAGCTTGAGCTGAAAATTTAGGCTCGTTTAATAAATGAGCCGAGTTTGAACTGAAAATTTAGACTCGTTTAATAAACGAGCCGAGCTTGAGCTGAAAATTTAGACTCGTTTGATAAACGAGCCGAGTAATTAGGCTCGCGAGCCGGCTCGTGAACAACTCGTTTAAAAAAGTTGTGAGTAGCTCGTTTAATCGACTCGCGAACTGCTCGTCAAATAAGCTCACGAGCCTATCAAAACAACATAATTTTGGTACCAAACTAAAAAATATGCTTCAACCAAGCCATCCGCCTCCCCACTTCATTTTTTGCTATTTCATTTCTCTTTCACTGAAACTGATATTTTCTTTTTCTCACTAAAACGACATTAAAAATGAACTTTCTTGATTTTTGACTAACTCTTAACGAGATCGAACACGAGCTTAAATAGCAGCAGAAAACGAGCTCGAGATTATTTGTGAGCTGAAACTCAAGCTCAAGATGAGCTTGAATCCAAGTTTATTTGCGAGCTTGAATTCGAACAGCAATATAAAACAGCCAAGCTTGCGAGCCTAAAACAAGCCAAACTCGCGAGTCTCAAAACCAGCCAAGCTTGCGAGCCGAGCTCGAGCTCGTGAAATTTAACACGAGCTCGAGCTCGTGGAATTTAATACGAGCTCGACTCGAGCTCAAGCTCTTGAAATTTAAAACGAGCCGAGCTCGAATAGCACAATACTCAGCTCGGCTCGTTTGCAGCCCTAGTCTCACCCTTCTCTTTCTTTCTTTCAACGCAGCATTTTCTCTCTTCCAAACCATTACACACCGCCCTCTTCCTCCTGCTCTCTTCTGCCTCTCTCCTCCCTCCGCCGTTTTCTTTGAAGTCCTGACTGGTGGAGATCATTACTTTAAGTATCGGATGTATGCTTTGAACTCCGACAAAAGCTGGTAGCAGATCTATAAAAACCTTGTATTTTGTCTTCTATTTATTTTTATGTGATCATTGAATGGAAATTTTTCAGATTTTGTACTATAATTTGTTTATGGGTATTGCTATTTTATGTATAATTGTTTGATTGTGCTGAAATTAAAACAATCTTTCTAGCTTTCTTCATCCAGTTCCTGCCATTTTATTTTATTAGTTGAATTTGATCGGTTTACACACCGAATTGACGCAAACTGCACTGAATTTTTCAGTTCGGTTATTGAACTGACCCGATGTACATCGATTCAGTATAAAGAATGTTCAATTTTTTTTTGGTTTATCATTTTAAATTCGGTTGAACCAAAAAAACTCACCCTAGTTCAATCTCAATATTAATATGGATACCTCTAATCCACTTATCACATTAGAAAAATAATGTATTCTTTTGGGGGAAAAAAATCTCTCAAAATGTGAATTCGACATTGTATAATTCACCTTTCCATTTTTATATGATTTATCCATTTCCATTTTTATATGATTTATGATTGTGATTTTTATATGATTTATGATTTTGATTGTGGACTTGACATCATTTTTATATGATTTTCTAAACAATGTCTATGTTTAGTGTCGATTCTGATTGTAACTATATTAAATTATACAATTCTGATTCTGAATTTTACATTATTTAACCGAGCTTTCATTTTTATATGATTTTCTAAACAATGTGTATGTTTAGTGTGGATTCTGATTTTTACTATATTAAATTATACAATTCTAAAAGGAAATAAAAAACAATATGGAAAACTAAAATTTAAATATTAAATGTCTACTAAGACGTCCATCCATATCACTCTTCACACCACTTTCTATTATATATAACACATATCGTCTTTCACATCTTCCATTACAAAACTAATCACATCTTCCATGACAAAACTTGGCTATTTTTAAATTTATTTAATTTTTATATATTATTGATTAATAATGTTGAAAATATATTCGTTTAGTATAATTAATATTTGCATTGAATATGAAAATATTTTACTGAATTAAAATTGAAAATTTAAAAAAAATAAAACTAATTGTCAATATTTGCAAGTTTTCTACTATATATATATATATATATATATATATATATATATATATATATATATATATATATATATTATAAATTTTTTGTCGATATGATTGACATAATTTTTTTGAGTTAGATCTCTCTAATCTCTTTTCTGGAGGTCA
>CANUEY010074524.1:0-51447 GCA_948099555.1 Croton setiger | reverse complement strand
CAGTTAAGGCTTAAACCAAGGTAGAAGTTTGATTTCGATTGTGAGATTAATAAACTTAATTGAATTTCTTAATTTTTGTTGCATTTATATTCTTTCTGTGATTTATTGGGAAACTATATCCCCTAGCGAAATTCTATTGATTGAATTAACAGGGCCCGTTGTTTATTTGATAGCAATTTCCATAGCTATTCGATTGAATCAAATCCGTAATTGTTTGGTTAGATCGATAGAGTAGTAATTAATATAATCTGATTGGGTAGAACCTTTTGGGTTATATTAAGGGAGAATATAATCAGATTTAAATGGATGCTCGTAATTTCTGTTAATCTGGGTAGGGTTCTACTAATTTTTAATGCAATTAACGGTTAAATCCTTCGTCGTACTTAGGATTGCTAGTTAATTAGGAGTTGTTATTAGATCGTATCTTAGCAACCTATTACTACGGTAGAATTGGTTGGGTCGACGTTCTTCCTGGCTATAACTTATCTGTAATATGAATTAAGGAACCATTCTTGAAATCAATGATCAATCGAACCAAACTTCGCGCCGAGGTATGTCTTAACTGAATTTGTTTCCTATCGTTTCAATTTATTATTAATTTCTGTCGCTTGTTTTATTTTTTCAATTAATTAATTTCCTTTTAATTTTTAATCCCCTCTTTATTTTAGTTTGTTTTTAATTTCGATTCTGGTTATTTACGACAAGCTAGTCCCTAGGGTCCGACCCTTCTCACCCTATTTACAAGTTTTATTTTGTAGGAGAGCAAGTTTTATTTTTGGTGGATCCGACACCCATCAGGCTCACTATCGATGTTTTGATCCTATTAAACAATATTTGTACACCACCATGGACTGTGACTTTGTGGAAACATAATATTATTTTCAAACCCAATCTAGTGGTCAGAGGGAGAATCCAACAAAAAAATGACCCACTAAATTGGCTTATTAGTCCAAGTCAAACAGTCATCACAAGTTTGTCGAGTTTGGTCCAAATAGAGCAAGCATGTACTGATTCTATCATAGGACATAGAATATCACTTTCGGAATCAAACTCTGCCATAACCTCTCTATCAGATATTCTTGAGGTAAGTGTTTCTAATAGTGCAGAACCTAATAACGATATTCCTGAGATAAGTACTTCCAATAGTACAAAACCTAATTATACTGCTAATAGTGAAACTAAAAAGGTGCAGGACAGAACTGAAACACACGACAATAATGAAACATAGACCACCAGGTATATATTACCTCCTAGGAGAAACCGAGGGGTATCAAAGAAGAGATATGAGCCAGAGTATGCCCCACGAAGTTCTAGGTAACCGGTGGTGAATTTGATCACAGGAAATGTATCTAGAGGAGCAGAAGCATTTAAACTGTTATGTACTCAGAAGAAGTACCAAGAACTGTAGAAGAGGCACAACAAAGTAAAAAGTGGCAACAAGCAATGAAGGCTGAGATGGAAGTACTCATTAAAAATAATACATGGGATAAACGTAAGTTGTTGGTGGACAAAAAGCCTACATAAATTTGATGGTTCTATTGAACGATACAAAGCAAGGTTAGTTGCAAAAGAGTATACTCAAACCTATATGATTAATTACTCTAAAACATTCTCATCGGTTGCAAAAATAGACATAATCAGGGTACTCTTCTCAATAGCAGCCAACCTTAAATGGCCATTGCACCAACTCGATGTAAAAAATGCATTTCTGCATGGTGATCTCAAAGAGGAAGTTTATATGAAAGCTCTTCTGGGGTTTTCAAAGGATTTCAAATCTGGAGAAGGATGTTAGTTAAAAAGGGCCCTCTATGGGTTAAAGCAATCTCTAAGAGCATGGTTTGGATGATTCACTGGAGTCATGAAAAAGTATGGATACAAATAGAGTAACTCTGATCATACCTTGTTCCTAAAAAGGAAAAATAACCTTGTTACTTGCCTGATAATCTATGTGGATGATATGATTATTACTGGAAATGATCACGATGAGATAATGCCTCTTAAACAGCAACTCTTCAAAGAGTTTAAAATAAAAGACCTGGGGAGATTGAAATACTTCTTAGAGATAGAGGTTCTAAGATTTAAGCGAGAAATCTTTATCTCACAGAAAAAATATATTTTGGATCTACTTGTAGAAACAGGATTGGTGGATTGTAAACCAGCGGAAACTCCACTTGAAGTTAACTATAGGTTAAAGATAGAGGAGGATGCCAAGAAAATTGATTAGGAACAATATCAACAATTAGTTGGTAAGCTAATTTATCTGTCTCACACAAGGCCAGATATAGCCTACGCAGTGGGGATTGTCAGTCAATTCATGCATAAACCACAAGAGCAACACATGGATGCTGCCCTTAAGATTGTTCGTTACTTGAAAGGCACACTAGGAAGAGGCGTGTTATTCCAGAAGCATAAGCACCTTGAAGTCCAAGGATATACAAATGCTAGTTGGGCTGGAAGTCTTACAAACTGAAGGTCAACATCTGGATATTTCACTCTAATTGGAGGAAACTTAGTAACTTGGAAAATTAAAAAATAAAAGGTGGTAGCTCTTTCAAGCACAGAAACATAATTTAAGGGAGTGGCTAAAAGACTGGCCGAGATACTCTGGCTAAGGAAATTACTGGCAGAAATTGGATTTCCTATCAAATGTGCGTGTCAGCTAAAATGCGATAGCAAGGCTGCGATCAGTATCTCTAAAAATCCGGTATAATGATCGCACCAAACATGTAGAAATAGACAGACGTTTCATCAAAGAGAAATTAGACAGTGGGATCATAAGTCTTCCATTTGTAAGATTAGAAGATTAGCTTGCGGACATTTTGACTAAAGCAGTACCAGCTCGAGTTTTTAATGAGGCTCTGTCCAAGTTGAGTATCTGTGATCCGATGACTCAGCTTGAGGGGGAGTGGAAACAGGATCAACAAACTCCAATATTCTAGGGATTACATAAATGTAAATCATTGTGATTAAGAGATTAGATTTGTTAGTTTAAAATACATATATAAAAGGGATGTAATACGGATGAATAACATGTACAAAAAATAAATAAATAAACAACACTACTAATTTACATGTTACTCTTCATAACTGGTTGTAATACTCAGCTGGCCCCTTGAGCAATATTTCTTTACTTTTATTGTGCTTCATAATAAATCCAAGAAAGTCAAATTTAAAAGAACAATTATTATCTTTGGCAAATTGATAAACAAATAGTAATTGATGTTGCATAAAAGGCACATGCAAATTGAAATACGTAAGATTAGTAGAGAAGGAACTATGGCCAATGTTACGAATATAAAAACCATGCCCATTCCCGATGGTAACCTTATCAGCAAAAATTGCTTGCCATGCCTTATTTATTGTGTCCAATCCAGTTACATACCTCAGTTAATTATGAGAAAATTTAAGTGAGAAGTAATTAATCTTCATGTAACTGCTTCAAGTATTGTATTTGTATTGCTTTGATACAGAGATCACTTAAATCAACATTCAATTAAACTTATCTTTAACATTGTTATCAATTTATTAACTATCCATAAAATTAACATAATATAATACTAATTGCATCAAATTAAGATTGAATCATGAACCGGCCCTAATTGATGGTTCATATAAACCGTCCTCAAACTCTCCCTCCATGGTTCCATTCAGCTTCAATGGATTCGTGAATTATAAATTGTTGATTCACGGATTGAAATTGGCCCAAACCGAATCGTTGCCACCATTGCCTACACATTATTATAATTGTAAAATTTCTCTTTAATTGAACAACAAGAAGCATCTCTATGACTTGACCACAGTTTATTCTTCTATTTAAACTTGTATTGTATTCAAAGTTTTTAAAAGACGTGTCCAAATGAAAACGGGTATATTCTCAATCTCCCTAACTAACTAAAACAAGTAAAGTCCTTCATTATACTACAAACAAAGGCAATTTCTTTCCCCTTTACCCAACTCCTCTTTATAATTTATTTTAATCATCCTCATTTAGCTTAGTCATTTTATTCTTAAATAATTTGTCAAAATATATGAAAAATAATATTATCCAACTCAGAATTCTAGTTCTAGCTAGGTTTGATAAGATAGTCAACTTAGAACAACAGGTAACAAGTAGTAAACTTAATAAAAGTTTGACAAGTTCCAAAACAATAGGACAAGTTATGGATTTGGCTTACGAAATTTAAATTTTTCAAACAGAAAAGTATATTTTTAAAAGTAAATATATAAAAGAAATTATTAATTTGGGATAAAACTGCTTTTAAAAAAACAGTATATTTGATTAAATTAAAAATTGCAAACATAGTAAAATAAATATTATTTTTTAATTTAATAAATATTTCATTTAAAATTTTCCTTTGATTTGATAGGAAAAAGAAAACTGGTCATCCGACTTATTTAGTAAGGAATTTCAGTATTGTCATTTATGGACAAAACTAGGGATGTAATTTGGTTAGTGTGATATATGGAATTGTCATTATTTTCATTTTATTGGTATAAAACTAAATATGTTTCATCTATCTTGTCAACTGCATTGCGTAATGGATGGGTTCCATCAAGGGCGAAATCAGGGGTGGTTGGTCACCTTCATCTAGCGCCAAATAATCTACTATGAATTATACTATGAATTATGAACCAAGTGTTAAAAGGAAAAAAAAAAAATAATAGTGTAATATGGTAGAATTAGAATAAAAAAAGAAAAAACCAGAAATCAACAAAACGGCAAAGCATTGGATTTGGTCCACTAAAACTATAGTGTATAGACGTAAGGGGGCACATGATAAAATGCAAGTTGGCGTATTGAATTTTTCAATGCAGGAAGTGATTTGTTAGTAGTAGTAATGTTCATTTCATGGAACCCAACTTCCCTTTTCCACCGCGTCAATATATACCCCATTCAACAAATCACATGCCTTTATTCTTTATGCATTATTATTATTGTTATTATTTTAAATCCACCTACTGTCCACACACTAAACCAAAGATGTCAACTAGTACAAATATTGCAAAGAGGTCCTTAAAAAATGCAATCGATTCTCCAAATCCAATTTTCTCTATCCATAATGTTAGAACTCAAATCCTAACATTGTTTAGAATATTCAGCGCATTATCTTGTTAACTCAACTAGTTGTTGATTGTTATTCATTATTATTATTATTATTATTTGCATTTGTTCACACTTGTTTTATTATTATTATTATTATTATTATTATTATTATTATTATTATTATTAACGGATAATTTGGAGCCTCAATTTATGGGGCTCTTCAATGTTTGGCACTCCTAATTTTATTTAGTTGGCACGTTCCACTTTGATTCTTTGTTTCTTTATTCATATTAATTAATTAATTAGGTATTAGTTGCCTCTTGGAGTATTTTAGAAAAATACTAGAGAAATATTAGACACACCTTTTTGTTTTATCAAATTTATGTATTTCATGGACGAAATTTGCAAATTTTTTTTTCTAATTTTAATTTAAAAATGAATTAATAATTTGGCATACATTACCTATTTAATCTTATTTGATGTTCTCATGTGCCTACTACCAAATTAGTTAAACACCTAATTTGAGATATTGATTAAAATACTGCCTGATATTACTTTTAATCCAATTAGTAATTCAGGGTAAAATAATTCCTCTTTTCTTATTTTTTTTCTAATATATTAAGAAAACGTAATATACTCTCCCTCTCTTAGGTTTTATTAATTTCAATACAATGAAAATTATTAATATTAAGATTAATTAAATGGAAAATATTAAAACTAATAATAAAGTCGTGTGTAATCTATATTAATTAGCTTTAAGAAAGAATGACATAGTACATATGTGAAATTAGCATGGTATTTAGTTAAATATTTCATAAAATTAGTTGCAAATTACATCAGTACCAAAAGAGTGTTGCAATTGTTTATCTTTATAAATACTCAAACTTTATGAAGATATCTCAAATTTTTATTTCAGTATTTGCAATTGTATATCTTTATATGAATAATCCAATTATGGATAAATAATAATAATAATAATAATAATTTCTTTTTTGTATATTTATTATATATAATTGAAAGTTTGGAACTCTTTCTTCATGTAAATAATATAAATAAAATTATAATTAAATAAATAATTAATTATACACATCATCAAAGTTGAGAAGTAAATTTAAGCGATTACATTTAAAATGCCTTCAATTTTATCCATTTGCTAGCATTTTCAATCTATTTGACTATTTGGTGTTTTTCAAAGCTAATATATGAACTTTGACGCTTAAGTCTTTTAACCACTATCATGCTATTAACTTTAAATCCATACCGCATTGCTTCAATTTTTTGATAACAATACAAAGCAATATATACATTTTTTAAAAGAGAAACAAAAATCTCTTTTTAAGTATGGATTTAAAACTAATATTGTTTAACATTTTTTAAACAATAATCTAAAATATTGTTTAAAACAAGGTCTTTGGTAAAACTATGATTGATTGGCACTAAAAACTAAATGAAACAGAATTGTTAAATAAAAACAATAATTGATCAACATTTTTCTAACAATAATTTATGAGACTTTTTATTATTATTTAAATACATAAAAAATATTTAAATAAGTCGAATTTTAAACTTTTAATTTGATTTTAATCCTATATAAAAATTATTCTAAATCCTCCATTGGATTAAAGTTTGAAGAAAGAGGAGAGAAAGAAAGAAAGAGACAATGCAATAAACAAGTTCATATCAATACTTAAAACTTGTAAATATGTACACCATATAATCTATACACAATATACATATATTAGTTGAAAAAACTCTTATGGATGATATACCTAATAATTAGATGTCCAATTGATAACAAATAAGTAGTGGACACTAAAAAAACAGATGGTATAAAGTAGACCTGCCAATTCGAGTTCATGGCCAGGTTTGTGTCGGATTGATATTTTTAGTGACACAATTAACTTTAACCAGAACACGACTCAATTAATAAATGGGTTAATACTTCAAACACAAACAAGACTCGTTTATTAAATGGGTTATCCAATACGACATGATTATTATTTGGATCATCTGACATGATTAGATACGACACTTTGACCCAAATTGACCCAAATTTAACACAAACCGAACACGACCCGTTTATTAATCCTGTTAACATAACATAAACATAACATCATATTTTTCTACATTTTTCTCAAACATAAAATTAAATTCAACTAAAATAAATATAATTAAAATTTTAATTTAAACAAAAATTAAAGTTTTATATATATAATTAACATAAAATTGAAATTCAACTAAAATAAACATAATTAAAGTTTTAATTCAAACAAAAATTAAAGTTTTATATATATAATTACATATGGGTTATTGGATCATAAAGGGATTAATAATTTATAATCCAAAACCATCTAATTATACGAGAGTCAACCCATTTATAATCTAAACCTAATTAAGGTAAATCCAAACTCGTTTAACACAGTTTCGAATTATGATATCGTGACAGTTTTTATCGTGTTTAGTACTTAAGGTAAATCCAAATTCGTTTAGCACAGTTTCGAATTATGATGTCGTGTAAGTTTTTGTCGGATTTAATATAAAGTTTAAAAGTTTAAAAATAGCGTGTATACGTAGTACGAAAGGAAAAAGAAATTAGAATAAGTGGATTAGAAAAATTAATAAGGTAGGCATTAAATAAGTTAGCTAATCATGCCAACATGTGCAATAAAGGCCAAATCCACATGGGATTTTATCACTCTACACTCACACTACTCTTCCTCCACCTCCCCACTACTATATATTGCCTGCCTGCCTGCCTTCTGTATTTTCGCTGTTCACGCGGCTTCTTCTGTTCTCTATGACTTTCATATTTCCCTTCACCTACAATTAATATTACTTATTTCATTTTTAATTTTCTCATTTTAGCTTTCGTTTACTATTCTTCTCGTGTAGTATTATTAATAATAATACCATTTATTTTTAGAATTGCTTAGAGGGTTCGTGCTTTCTTCTTTCCCAATACCAAATTTGAATTCTCTTGTTGAAATTTCAAGTATTTTACTAATTCATTGAAAACTTATCATTTACTATTCAAATACGTATGCATTTAGTAAATCAAGTGTTGTAATTAGTTGAATTTTATCTGCCTAATTATAATCTTTCTACTAATTGTTAAAAAAAAAAATTGTTTGAAATAATACTGTCATTATTTTAATTATAAATTTAACATGCGCAAAAAATTAAGTTCTTTCAACTTGTATGCAATAAAAAGGAAAAAATGCATTGAAGGCGTGTTGGAGACTTCAATCATGACGAAATTAAATATATTAAAAGAATATATACTGAAAGAAAATTAAAAACTAACGTGAATAATATTAATAATAATAATAATAATAATTAGAATATCCCATCCAATCATATCCAATCCTATAATGATAAGAACAAATTAATGAATGAATAAATGAACAATTCTAAAAACAATTTCACAGACAATGTAGAATTCAACAAATTTTTTTCTTTTATGTACAGAACCCAAAAATAAATTATCAATAATTAATTTGAAAACTCCATAGCTCTAATCTGACACATTCGTATTGGTTTCTTCTTGTTTAAGAAAGAAAGACAATCTGGGTTTCTTTCCCGGCAACGGACTCTCCACTTCTTGCTCTCTATCAGCTCCTCCTCTGTTACCCAACCCCATCTCCGGCAAAGCCGGCAAGTTCAGGTCAAATTCAAACCCACCGCCATCACGGCCTTGACTTTGAGTTTGGCTGGCAGTTTCCGATGAAGATAAAGCACTGCTGTTGCTGCTGTGGTGGTGGCCGCCGATGGGTCCTTCATAGTGACGACGTTTGTGACCGCCTAAGGCTTGACCGGTGGGAAAAGTCTTGTGACAGACAGAACACTCGTGGGTTCTTCCTCCGCCTGAAGTTGTGGCGGCGATGACAGCTGCTGCAGTGGTAGCAGTGGTGGCGATAGTGGAAGGGGTGTCCGCGGCAGTGGCGGTATCGGAGGAGGATTTTTTATGGCTAGCCTTGTGACCACCGAGAGCTTGATAAGATGGGAAAGCTTTGCTACAAACAGTACACTTATAAGAAAGATTCAAAGCAGGGGGTTCAGGCATAGGCGGAGATGGGGATTGTTTGGTGGCGGTGGGTGGAGAGATGGAGCCGCCGCCGCTAGTGCCACCGCTACGAGCAAGCATAATAAGGCAAAGAGCGAGATACTCTTCTTCAGTAGGAGGAGATTCATCACTGCGAGGCCTTTTGGAACGTCTTTTCTTGGTCCAAGAGTCCTCATAATTGAAAGGAGTAGCTGTAGTGGGCGAATTCAATGCTTCAAGAGCCATAGCTTGGTAGCCGTGTGCTGATGCTTGAATTTGTTCTGATTCAATTGAAATAAGTGAGGAAGAGAGAAAAGAAAAAGGTTGTTGATTTTACAAAGGAGAAAAGGTAAAAAATAGAAAGAAAGGAAATTGGAAAGATGTGGTGGGAGTGAGAAGTGGGAGGAAGGGGCTTATATAGGGAAGGGTGGGGGTGGAGTGGAGAGTTGGTAGAGAGAGTGAAGTCGGTCAACTAAGAGAGAGAGAGGCTAAAAAAAAAATAAGAGGACTGATTCCAAGTCAAAACAATGGTACGCCTGCGTTTTTACCCAACAAATTGGTGGTGAGTATGCAGATTGAAGAAAAGAAGTTTATTAGGCAAGTTTAGAGTGTTTTGGGCGTGTGGTGCACGCTTCTAGCTAGTTTTTGAGTCAGCAATGAGGAGAGGGATTGTTAATTATTTGATAATCATGTCCTTCTTTTGGTTTTGCACATTAAGTAATTTAGCTGTTGGGGTATCTTGCAAGATTGTTGTTGCATTCACTCCCCTTTGCTTCTTCTCCATCTTTTTTTCAAACTAATACTCTTTTTTTTTTATTTTCTCAAATTAGATTATTCCTCAATCCTAAAAAATCTATTTCTAAATTCTTTGAATAAATACATATTTATCTAAATCTACTTAAATTCAATTTATTGTCTATTAAATTCTTTTTTTTCACGTCAAGATATAACAGCCATCTGATTAAAAATTAAAAATTCTAATCCCTCCCCCAATATAAAAAAAAAAAAATCTCATGTTAATTTAATTAAAAAATATAAAATTGTGGATTCCGTTACTTTGAGAAAAGTAACATAAAAACCATTTTCTATAAATTTTAGCTTTCAAGAAAATTCCACTTTTGTTTCACATTCACAATTCTTCAAATGCAATAAAAACCAAATAAAGGAATAAACCATGTAATATTAGCATTGTTTCCTAGAAAAATGCCTTTCAACTTGCATATTAAGATTTCCAATTCAGAAATATCTTTTTAATATAATATAAAATTCCAAATAAGAGTTGTTGTTTAATACCATTAATTAAAAGTAGCATTAGGATTAGTAGCAGCCAGTCTTTCTCTAGAAGTAAGAAATAAGAATCCTTAACTTCCCAGTTAGTTCTCTTAAGTTCAATGGTTGACCACTTAAAAACGCCACGCGCTCAGGCAATTGCGTGGGGAATGCCATTTGTAGTTGTTTACCGTTTTTAACTTCGCCTTTTGCGTTTTGCTTTCAGCTTTATACTTGTACATGTGTGTTTCTGTATGTGTATATGCTTGGTTTTGTTAGTTTCTTGTTGGTTGGCTATCTATATAGATAGACAGCTAACCCCCCCTCATGACCTTCCCTTTGATTGCCACGTGTTTCCTTCCATTCTCATGCTTCTCTCCTAGTTTTCTAGAAATTGCATGCTACTTCCTTACTATGAAATTACCTAATACACCTTATCTTTACACACACATATTTATCTAAAATTTTATAATTTATATTTTCTTCACATAATTATAAATTAGTATTATGATTACAGTATACTGCCGGTTTGTTTATATAGTCACAACAATTAATTCATAACAATTAAAAATTTTGGTTCATATAAATTAAAATAAAGTTAAACTAGTTTAATTTGTCAATTTAATTTTTTAGACTAATTTGTTACTTTATTTATATATTACCAAAATCAAAGATAATATTACTTGTTGTTTTTTCTTTTGAAAATATAATATAATTTTTTATTTTTCAAATAGATATAATCACATGTACAAAAATGGTAAAACAAAAATAAAATTATATTAAATTTTCAATTTTCGCATAAATTTCCAATAGTATATAATTTATTGCATTTAACAAAAAAAATCTTGATTACATCAACTTAATATATTGCCAATTTATTAAAAATTATCCAAAAGGGATACTGAAATTAATGAAAAATAATTTTCAAAAAAAAAGGGATTTTTTATCACTAATAAAATGAAAGAATTTGAACATCATTCACTTAATTTCCTAAAATTTTCTCCATATTTAGCAATTAGGTGGAAGTAATTTTGATACTGATAGCAAATCAAAAGTATGCCCAACTATTGTATTTTAGTTTGGTTTGGTTTAACTTTATTATTTAAAAATTTTTGAGCCAAACTGTATTTCTGTTAATTAATTTCAGATATATTATAGTGAAAAATAACATTTAACTAAAAAAATTCTAGTAAAAAAATAATGACAAAGTGGTTAGGCCAGTTTAAGTATCAAATATTTGCCATCAAATTCTAACAGACTAAGTTTGAATGCTCTATCCATATTTAAGCGTGTGAATTCATAATTATGTAAATAAAAATAATAATAATAGAATGAAGTGGAAGAAAGAAGAGCATGTAAGCCGGTGAAGGGTATATATGTAAACTTAAAATATAGTTAGCTAGTACAGTCTTAACTCCTAAGAAGTGAGGGAGAGACTGCTGTAGCTTCACCGACGCGCAACTGTCAAGACATACGGCACGCAACGCGCTGTTCTTATCATAAGAAACCACGTGGCACAATTTTTGGCTGCTTTCACATGTTTAAGATAACCGACAATCAATTGCGATAACCACATCGAAGCCATCTATTTGCTAGGAGTCTCTAAAAGATTGCCACGTGGATATTGCTGATGCTGTAGTTTGCCACGTAACTCTCCGCACAGTTGAAAATCCTCAGCACCTGACATGTTGTTGTGTTTGTGGCTCCAAAAACCATTTTATTGTTTTTTATTATAAAAGAAAAAAGAGAAAATTTAAAAATTATGAAATCCTACATTATTATTCAATTTTTTTTTTTTTTTTTTACTTTTTAATATAGAATTGGCTACATAGTAACTAAACACCAAATTAGTACTAACCAGCTAATTTGAAACTTCTACATCCAAGCATCTATGTGGAAGGTAGAACTGGTTAATTTTTTTTTCTTATTTTTTGAAAATAAAAAATCTTATTTATATTTGATGAAATTTAAAAGTAATGGTGTATAGTGTAATATAGGTGGGTTAAGCACATGTGGTGATATGGAAAAGAGAAGAGTTAGCATAGCAAAGAGGAAGATGGTTGAGTGATTTTATGAATGAGTTGGATAAAAAGTGTATTTAGGCGAAAAGTGAGAAGATGGGTCAATTCCATTGAACACATTACTTGGAATAGTATGATACTTTAATTAATTTAATTGTGTTTAGTGATGTGGTAATTCCTTATTTTGTTGCTTATAACGATTGGATAAGTTTCAACTTTTTCAAGTTTAAGCAAAACAAAAACTACGGGCTACTACTACTCACTGCTAGCGTCACTATACGTGTTTCCATTGCACAATTTCTAATTAATTATATTTCCATATATATCATTTTCGAAAATAGAAATTAATGTCACTCTTTTTAATAGTTTATGAAATACTCCGAATTTAAATTAGATGTGATTAGATTTAAAAATTAGGTGAAGAAAGCCTGTTGAATTTTCTTTTCTGAATTAATTGTGATATTACAAATTAAACCGTGTTTAAAAATTTTAAAATGGTTGAGTGGCTTTCTTGCACCAGTTAACTTAAAGAATTTAAGAAAAATAGCTTTGACAGAGAAAAACAAAAAGGGAAGAACATTGGTTTCTAATAATTTTGTATTATTTACACTCCGAATTTTTATTGGATTAAATTAAATTTGTCAAAGAGAGGCATGATTTGCATTTACTTAATAACACATTAGTATTAAATTCTCTAATAATAGCATGCCATGTGAGTGCACAATGCAAAATTAATATGATCTTATTATGTGATGCATCATTTTATTTATTTATATACTTATGATCATTTGTGAGGATTTCAAGCAAAATAAAATTTTATTTCTTCGCACCAGATTTCGTTTTCATGCATCCCTTATCTTTATATGCAGTGATTAGTTCAATATTCTACTTTATATTTTCACTAGAAAATATATAATTTATGCCCCTTCAGTGAATTGGACTTCTTTACGCTTAAATTGGCCAGTGCAATGAAAGGTGCATTATCAATGTTTGTGAATCTACTCCATTGGGTATGGTTTTGGGTGAGAAATCACTTACAAACTCAACTTTAGGACCACTAGACCAATTGTTCAAACATAAGATTCCTTTGGCTTCTAGTATTCATAATGCCACTAATCAATTCCCATTTGACTTTACAAGTTTCAAAACAAACAACTTTCTTATGCCTGATACCTAGTTGGCAACTCCAAGCCTATGTCCTTTGGTATCTCTATTAGAGATAAGCTTGGGTCTGCTCTTTTAATTTAATCAACTATGACGGGTTCTTTATCATTGATTATTGTTGCCAAAAGTCTTACCTTTAGTCTTTGCCTTGGTTTAACTTAGGATACAACTTCCAACATTTTTTCTTTTGTGTGACCCTCGATTTTGTAATGGTCACAATGTTGTATAGCATTTGGTACTAATGAAGAAGTTGAATTATTTTTTTAACTTTTTTCCGTTTCATTGAGCTTGACCCTAGCCCATCAAGTGGTCTTTCACCATCATCATTTTTCTTTTCAATGGTCAAAACTATCGTACTTACATTGAAAATATCGTTTGTTTGATAAAGTGACATCTTAGTGCTTATACATTGCGATCATCCTGAGGTGTATTTCATAAATATCTTGGGAGAATTCATTGGAATATCTAACATCACATATAAATGTCTAAGTTTAATGCTATATCCTTACATTGATTGGTCTTGCTTTTGGCATATGTTATGCCATCACCTCCATCATTACAGGATAAAATTTTTTTGGAATAAGTTCTAAAAATTATTCCAAGTTATTTTTTCATCTTTATGAATTTGTAAATATGAATTCCACCAAGCTAATGTATGGATTGTCATAGGGGTGAGCCACTATCCATGTGTTATTAGCTCTCATAACATGTAAGTCATGGAATATGTGGCAATTGGATATTAAAAATGCTTTTCTAAATGGATACTTAGATCATAAAGTTTATATAGAGCAACACATAAAGTTTTAAGGATAAGCTTTATTCTTAGTATGTTTGCAAGTTGAAGAAAGCACTCTACGAACTAGTACAAGCTCAAAGAGCTTGGTATGTAAAAATTGTTGAGTTTCTTATTCATTCTGGTTATGTAGTTGCACCATTTGATTCTAGTTTATTTCTCAAAGATTAAGAAGGGTTGATAGCAATCATCTTGGTTTATGTTGATGATCTTATCATTACTAGAGACAATGAGACAAAAATTCAATGATCAAAGGAGAATTTGTCAATTCACTTTCAGATGGAAGAACTTAGAGAATTAAATCACTTTCTTGGATTAGAAGTGGAAAAAACAAAAAAGATGTTGTTTTATGTTAGAATAAATATGCAAAAGATTCACTTGTAAACTACTTTCAAATGGTAACAAAAGAGATGTTGTTTTATGTCAGAATAAATATCCAATTGAAATTAACAACAAGCTAAGTATCTCAAATGGTAAAGATGTAAATAATTAAAAAATATACCGCCAGATAGTTTGGAGTATAATGTATCTAATACTAAATGTATAAGACATTGCATTTGCAATTGAAGTAATAAGTTGGTTCATGTAAAATTCAAAAAAAGTCTTATTTGGAAGTAGTTCAAAAAATTTTAAGCTATATAAAGAACACTTAATTTTAGATTTATTTTACAAAAGAAATGTTGATTGCAAGTTAGAAGGTTATTGTGATTTTGAAATGCATGTGACTGATACAATAAAGTTGACTATCAGCTACAAATTTAGAATGGATTCTAGAGCAATTATTTGTTATAGTAAAAAATACCAATTGTTTCACTCATAATCACAGAGCAGATTATAAAGTAGCAACAATAGCAACACAGAAAAATATTTGACTACTAATTAATTATCTAATACTATTGTATTATGATAACCTATCTGCACTCAATTTATTAGTTGAGAACGTGGTGTTTCATGCAAGAATTAAAACATGTAATGGTAAACTTTCACTTCATACGGAGAAAGCATTGAAAAGATGAGATTAATATAATAAAAGCGAAGATCCTTTTCACCAAAAAACTTCTGAATAACAAGTTGGAAGAGTTTGGAAAGCAACTTGCATTATTTTAAGAAAATGTATAATGAAGGAAATTCTTTATGAGGGGAGCATCAACAAATTTTTATTTAGTTAAATTTATTTGAAAAATTTGTTAATGAATAATATTAACCAGAAAAATTGTTTAGTTAAGAAACAAAGAAATAATTTTTTCACATCATATATGTTATCATTTTGTAATGCAAAATAACTAAAAACAAGAAAGAGAAAGACATGAGTGATTTAAATAGTAAGATAATTTATTTCTTTAATGTAGTCAATAAAATTATTATTTTATTGGATTTAATTTTACAATTGAGTTCAATGTACCTATGTAAACCTACTAAAGTCATTTACAACTATCAAAAGATACCTATAATTATGTATGCTTAGTGTCTAAATGCCCAAATATCCATATGTAAAACTATTAAAATCATTCACAACTGTTAATTATGTATGGTACAGGCGAAAGCTCAAATATCCATATGTATTCTACTAAAGTCATTCACGATAGTCTATAAGCATGTAGGCTTGGAAGCAAAAGCCCATATATCCATATGTGATTGATTCGAATGCAACAAGAGAAACAAAAGAAGTTAAATGAGATGTTAAGTTTGTTTGGTTTGCATATGGACAACATTTCCATAGAAAAGAGCATATATTAACCTCTTTATCTTGGGATTGAATTTGCTTTAGTTTAGCTAAAGATGGATGAATCAACATCTTTACGAGTAGCTACTACATTTTTACATGCAGAAATATTGATTTACAAGCAGATATACAACTAACATCAAACAAACATTCATTAAACTCTCTAATAATATTTTGTGAGAGTATGTCCTAAATAAGACAAGTATTAGCATCCAAAATCAATTGATAAGCATATCATTATTAAAAGCACAGAAAGATAAACACATACCTGTTATATTAGCACTAGAAAAGTCTGTCTATGAAACTTAATCTGGCACATAAGATATATTATGTGATAATAGACATTAGAAATAATGTCATTACATTCATAATCCAAGACAGGATCGTATATAAAGGATGATCTTGACAATCTGGAGTCTCCAAGCTACCATCAATAAACAGGAGTTTATTTATAGACATGAGGGCCATTTTCATAATGCATGATCATGAAAGATAATTAGAATAAGAGTATGAATAAAATAATTAATGCAAAAAATAGTTAGACATAATTGAGAAGGGATATTGTATCTAATAAAATTAAGAATTGTATAGGGCATAATCAACTAAAGATAACAAAATTAAGAATTCTTTAGAATGTTATTAACTAAAGATAAGGGTTTAGAATGTTACTTGTGAAAGTAGAGCTCCCCAATTTAAAGCCCCACAACTTATCATATTTTTATGTTGAGGAAGATTTACAAATACTCTGATACTAATATCAATTAATTAAATTTTTAAAACATTATTTTTAGCACCTACCAAATCATTAATGTCCAAATCAAAATCCTTGGCCCAATTAAATCAAATTCAAACTCAATCAAGAAAATGGGCGCATTGCTATTAATTAACCGTAATAATATAATAGAAATATACTTTTAATTTATAATAATTTAAAAAAAAAAAACAGGTTAAATACCTTAAAATAAGTCAGATTATTGTAATAAAATAAATATTAATATATTACGAAGCAACTCTTCGTCCACCTCATCTTGAGAGAAATGAATTGTATTGTTGTTTGAAGAATTAGAATTTTTTACCATTTAACACCTAAAAAAGATTATCCAAATAAAAGAATGTCAAAATAGAAAAAGATTATTTTAATGTTGTGATGAGATAGAATCTATGAAGCTGCTCTCATCTTTGATAGAAGATGAGCTGCTCAATCCAAAAACAACAGTGCAAGTTTATGTTCTTTGGGTTTTTTTTTTTTTTTTTTTCAAGTTTATCAAAATTCCAGAAGCATTCACGAAACCACGTATTTGCTTCCAATAGCTACGGCAGCGACGGCGGCGCCACTTGCCAGGTTTGGACTTTGGACAATGGGATTGGCCCAAAGCCACTTACCCAAGTCCAGAATTCGGGCTTTATGGGCTTAATGTTAGCAAAGTTCATTTTCAACCCCATGTTAAACCGCGGGATCGGGATTAAAAATAAAAAGAAATTGTCTCAAGTCCAAAACTTAAACATAATTGTTTAAAAGTCCAGAATATTGTTTTATGATTTTGTTCTATTTGCATCTGTTTTGACATTTGTTTATATATATTTATGTTTGTTTCAAATTTGTATGTATTTCTTTTTGTTTGTTTAATTTTTTTTATTAATATATTTTTTTTTTTTTGAAAAATGATCTCATAAAATTGTTAAAATAACTAATATCCTTTTTTTTCTTTTCATAAAGTTTAGTGGAGGTTTTCAATTTTACCAGCTTCTGAATGAACTAAATCAAAACAAGGGATACGTGCAAGAACATCCGCCATAATTAAAATAATAGTCAAAAGGGTATAAAAACATGGAAATAATGTAAAATGAGGATATTTAGAGCTTTGTAGGCTCCAGAGTGAAAATAATGGCAAAAAAAGGATATTTTGGCTACAAGTTTACAATGGGTCCACAACAGATTCATGACTGGTTTCCGGTGGCTTTAAATATCCAGTGATTCCGGAAATCTCGAATTTTTCCCAGCGAGTGAAAGTGGAGTTGGCAGCACCATCTATGATGATTTTGATGTACTTCTGGTCGTCCAACGTCGAGTATGAAGGTAACTGGACACTCACCGGCATTTGGGTTGTCGACGGGAACCTTCTGTTCATCATTTGGCTAGATGTGGCTGGGATCGGCGGGAGCAAACCGATGGGTGTCTGAGTTTTTATTTTTTTAATAAAAAGTAATCTCGAAATGTTTATATTTTAAATGGATGGTGTTTTTCCCTTTTACAAATCATTACGTCTTTTCTTCACATCATCAAGAATTAGTGGACTTAAATTCCTCTCGAAAGATTCCCAAAGTTAAACATTTGACTTGATTTCCACTTTTTTGTTTTGAGCAAACACTTTATTTTTAGTTGGTAATTTTGTTCATATACATCTTTTTAGGATCATTAGGAATTAGCATTTTTTTTTTTTAATTTTAGTTACACATTAAATTTTCCATAATTTTTTTAGAATTTCATTATATTATGAATAAAATATTTTTTTACTTTGAATATTCAATTATTATTATTATAAATAAATTTGCGTACATAAAATATATTCAACAATATAAATGTTTTATATACTTTTTTATTATAAAATATAATAAAAAATATATTCAATAATAATATTTTTATATAATTGGAACTTACAAATTTGTAAGAAATTAAATTAATCTTTTCCAATATTTTACATAAAAATTGTTTGTCTCTATATTTTACATAAATCTATTTATTATTTTTTCCTTCGGTGTTATTTTTTGTCATCAAAAAAATTGTAAATAATAAAAATTAACAAATCGTATGTAAATTGAAACTAAATTATCCAAATAATTTTTTAACTTTTTTAATAGGTAAATATTTTTTTCAATTAAAGTAAATGTCATATTTAAAATCAACATGAAAACGATTAACATTGTTAATTTTCATTATTAATATAAAAAAAAAGTACAGAATGACAAAGGTAATATTATAATTAAAATATAAAATAAAACAAACAATTATATAAATACATTAACATAAAGGTGATCATGGTCCGGTTCAGCCTTGAACTCTAGGAGGGGTGAGCCGGTTCATGTTCAAACATTTTATGAATCGTGACCCGCTATGAACTGGAACCGCTCGAATCGTCCAAAAAATCACTAGTTAATCAGAAGAATTTTTTTTAGTTAACCATTGATTCAGACCGAAAAACCGGCCAACATGAACTGGTGATCTCATGACCGTTACCAAGCCCGCCCAAACCACCAGGCTAAACCGATGTGCCGAACCACCTATTGCCCAAGTTCCCTATCGTTGCCTTAAACCTGTGAGGACCGCCGGGCCAACCCATAGATAAACTGCTGGGCCGTAGTGGACTAACCGTTAAAATGCCTTTTTTTAAAAAAGAATTTTGGGCAATTTTGCCCCTCCAATAGTAATTAATGGTCATAATTGAAGGATATTTTACGTCCGACAGATTTATATATATTGATAAATTAGAGTTGAATTGGTTCATTTTGATCATAAAAATTTTGTAACCTTTCTCTACAATCTAATACTCTCCCTATACATTTCATTTAATCCTTTAGTGCTAATGTTCTTTTTTTCTTCATAATCACTATTATTTTTATTCTACTACTACATTTCTCAAGTTATATTAATTTTATTTGTTTCAATTAAAAAAAATGTCTTAACCCAATCAAGCGCCGCCAGAGGAAAATGTATGAAACCGGAAATGCAAGAAATTAGAGACCGAATAATTTAAGTTTTCTTTGAATTTCCTCTCAATCCAACAAGAGCACACATCTATATTGGTGGGGTTCTGATAAATTCACCGATATCGATGGAGGACTTCACAACTGAAGAGTTCCATCAAAATCTAAATACCGAGATGCCACCATCACTACCACCGTCTCAACCACAAACACGGTATGTTTTTAATATTTGTTTAAATTATTTTTTTTTTCTCTTATTTTAAACTTAAGTTTTTTTTTTCACTTAATTTGTTGTAAAAATAATTTTTTTTAGCTTAGCTTATTTTTTCAATTAATTTATATTTTTCAATTTTTTTTTATTATGGTGAAATACAATCGGATGAGGAAAATGGAACACAACAAGAGCAATTTATGTGTCAAAAGCACACAAGCGATGTGTTACAACATTTTAGAAAAGAATTCATTGAAAATAACGAATATTTCCAAATTTGCAAGTATTGTAACACCCACTACAAATGAAAACATGGTAGATTATATGGAACAGTGAAGAGGAATTTGGAAGCAAAGCATTCAAACAGAATTTTTGGGGAAAAAAGGAACATAGACCTAAATTTTCGGGTATGCAACTTCTAAAAATCAAGTTTTTAATTTTAATGAAAAAGATTATAAAAAAAGTTTAGCTGAAAATTTAGTTTTTTTTTTTTGAAAATGTGAATTTATTAAATTTTTAAAATCATGTATTAATACTCTAGTTAAATGTGTTGCTAGAAATACAACACAAATAAGTATTTTAACTTTGTAAAAAAAAGGAAAAAAATCTTAATTTCTCATTTTGTTGATATTGCTGGTCGTGTTTCGATTTGCCCTGATATTTGGACTGATAATTGATATAATCATTCATATATGAGTCTAACTGTGGATTATATTGATAAAGATTGACAATTG
The DNA here is from genome assembly GCA_948099555.1 of Croton setiger. NCBI lineage: Eukaryota > Viridiplantae > Streptophyta > Magnoliopsida > Malpighiales > Euphorbiaceae > Croton > Croton setiger. The sequence goes on along the minus strand of CANUEY010074524.1, from coordinate 30,744 downwards.
GAAAAAAAATAATTTTTTTTTTCATGTTTTTAAAAAAAGAAATACTGTTGCAAATATTTATAAAATAATTCATAATATTTTAAATGAATATAAATTAATGAAAAAATATTGACTATTTCTTTTCATAATGTTGCATGTAATACTATATTCATTTCTCAATTGAAAGATCTTTACCAATATTTGGCGGAAAATTTTTCCATATTAGATGTGCATGTCATATTTTAAATTTAAATTTATGTATCCAAAATGATTTACAATATTTAGATATACATATTACACCTATTAAAAATACAATTAAACATTTATATAGTTATCATAAATTCATGAAAAATTGGCTTAACTTTTGTAAAACTAATAATTTAACACCAACTAAATTTCATCGTGATGTTGTGTATAGGTGGAATTCCACATATGGTTTATTATCACAATCATATCAATATAAAGGTGCATTGTGTGCTTTTTATAATTTATAAGAAAATCATGACATTGTAATTTATCCACAATATTGGTAAGTTTGTAACAAATTATTAATTTACAAGTTTGTAATGATGTTACAAATATTTTTAGTCATGTTTATAACCAACATCATATATTTTTCTTCAATATAGTGTAAATATTGTTGATAGGTTGCATGTATTTGAAAATTATATGTATTTAAAAGATTGTATTCAAGTTATAAAACTAAATGTTTAAATTATTTTAAAAATATTTCACCTCTATTTTTTGTTACTGTTGTTGTTTATCCTAGGTGAAAACTAGATGTTTTAGAAACTATTTTAAAAATTTATTATGATACTTTACAATTATCTGAAAATGAATAAGTAAATATTTTCAATTTTGTTAATGAACTAAACAAATAATTAATGAATTATTTCTTGAATTTTTAAATAATATGTTTTAATGTTTCGGCTTTATTTATTGACTTTGAAGGGAGTTCTGCTCCTGCCCAACCGAGTTGGAACATCGGTTTAAAATAAAATGTCCCTCATTTATTTCCAATGCCAAAAAAGACGGAGGGGGACCGGTGCAAGTTCCTATCCGGAACTTGATAAACACCTGTCCATAGAATTTAAATTTGTAGATGAGTTAACCGATGCAATCAACTTCGACATTTTGAAATGATGGAGCCGACACGAAGATACATTTCCCAATAATGATGAAAATTGCAAAAGAAGTTTTAACGATCCGGTCTCAATAGTGTCAGTGGAGCAAGTGTTTAATATCGGTGGTCTTCTCCTTTCGGAAAAAGAACTCAATTTAGAGTGGAGAACCTTCAAATACAAACTTACATCGGCAATTGAGCTTTAGTCGATGCTGGAAAACAAAACGTTTGGATTTGTTCTTTCAACAAGAGTTTGGAAATTACCGAGATTTTCTCTACTACCGAAAATTAAGGTAAAAAATAAAATTGGAGTTTTGAAATTGCAATTAAGGTAAAAAATTATGTGACTTTTATTTTTCTTTATCCTAATCAATATATGTAAGTAAAATAAATTTTTTTGAAAAAATAAAAAATTATTTACAAACCCAATTTTTTTTTCTTTTATTTTCTTTTACTTTATCCAATAATTTTAACTTTAATTATTCAATTTCATTATAAATTTATAAATTTTATGTAAACTTCATTCGGTGAATAAAATTTTAATTTCTTCAAATTCTTTTTTTTTTCATATTTATAATTTCTTTTATTCATTTTGATTTTAATTTTTTTAAAACTTCAAATTTTTTCTCATGAAATTAAAAAATTTTAAAAAATTCCTCTATCAATTTTTTTTTTTAATTTTTTTCCACCTACCTAATTTTAGGAAAAAAAAATTTCGAACTATCGGTTTGGAAAGCAACGAACCACCAACTAACTGATCCGTCTGAACCGTGGACCGTCGGTTAACCAGTCCGACTTCAAACCACCATTCACCGATTAGTACCAATCCCCTCCTCCACTGAACCGTGGCTTGGCGGGCCACCTGAATTCGACCTGTCCTGATGGATGGCCACCTCCAGGGCTGCAAACGAGCCGAGCCGTTCGCGAGCGGCTCGGTGTTCGCTCGATAAAAGCTCAACTCGATGCTCGGATTGATAATAAACAAGCCGAGCTTGAGCCGAAAATTTAGGCTCGTTTAGCAGTTAGGCTCGCGAATAGCTCCCAATTTCATTTCATTTCTCTTTTACTAAAACTGCTATTTTCATTTTCTCACTAAAATGACATTAAAAATGAATTTTCTTGATTTTTGCTAACTCTTAACGAGTTCGAACACGAGCTCGAATAGCAACGGGAAACGAGTTCGAGCTTATTTGTGAACTAAAATTCAAGCTCAAGATGAGCTCGAATTCAAGCTTAGTTACGAGCTCGAGCTCGAATAGCAACATAAAACAGTCAAGCTCACAAGCCTAAAAACAAACCAAATTCTCGAGTCTCAAAACCAGCTAAGCTCGCGAGCCGAGCTCAGCTCGTAAAATTTAACACGAGCTCGACTCGAGTTTGAGCTCGTGGAATTTAACACGAGCTCGATTCGAGCTCGTGAAATTTTAAACGAGCCGAGCTCGAGCAGCACAATACTCGGCTCGGCTCGGCTCCTTTGCAGCCCTAGCCACCTCTACATTAACAAGTTAGTTAATTTTCTGAAAAACAAAAATAGGGACAATTATATTTTTATCTAATAATAATAATAATAATAATAATAATAATAATAATAATAATAATAATAATAATAATAATTTTAAGAAGAAAAGAAGACAAAATCAAACCTGAAAATTTCCCCCAAATTCACAAAAACCTCAAGCTTCCCTATCGTCGGTCTCGTGCACATTCAAGTAATTAGGAGTGTGGACGCGAGAAATCAATCAGCGCCATGGCTACCTCTCTGTTATTACAGCTCTCAGCTCCAACGCCAGAGCTAGCGAGTCCTTGTACTGCCTTCCCCAAATCCTCTTTCCTCTCTAACACAAAGCTCATCTTCTTCTCCGTCTCCGATTCAAAAAAGCAGAGGCTTATTAAGCAGAGATGCTACAAAGCCCCTTCTGCATCTGGGAAATCTCTTGACCACATACCAAATCAGTTCAGACAAGAAAATCTCAAAGATGGATGTAAGCTTCTCACTTTATCTATCTTATGTTTGCGTCTTATTTATTATTCTTCGTCGTGACCGGTCTTTGTTTTATGCCTGTTGTCAGTGGAATAGAGAGTTGTTTTCGGTATAGGGTTGTTTGTATATTCGCTCAATGGTTCTTCTGTCTGAGTAAAAGTTTGATCTTTTTCAATTAAGCTATTTGCCATTTGAATATACTGAAGCAATATACTGCCAATAACTAAAGGTCTTATGGGGGAGTAGCTCATTTCCATATGTTTTTTATGACAATATTATTGGCAGCTGTAGTAATGGAAACGATGTTTGTGTATGTTTGGTGACTATCACAATCAAGAGTCTTTTTTATCTTAATTGGAATTGAAGATAACATAATCTCTTATGAGACTCTTGGCATGGCACTAGATGCAGGTTTTTAGTACTTCTGATATTGTCAAAGTAATTATATTTTGAAGCTAGAAATGAATCAGCTTGATCATGAGTTTCTGTGACTTTTGGCTGCTTCGTTGATAAATTGTTTTGGGTTTTCAAAAGGAAGCTAATTGTCATTAGCAGTACTGAAAAATGCTACAAAATATCTTTGTATTTCCTCAATACCTTGAATATTGTAGTGCTGAAGATTTGATAACTGTAAATATTAGGGAAAACATTAAAGCATATAGATAGGTAGTAACCACTAAGGTGTAAAACTCACAAAATTCAAGCTGTACTACTGATGATGGCCATGAAAACTTTCTTTAGCTATGCCATATCCTCTTTCAGTTTCTCTTTGCTTGACATCAAACTAAGGTTAATTATCCTTGTCTTATAACATAGTATAGGGTTGTCTTCGTTGAGGAGGTAATGGCTGTGAGAGCAAATGATTTGAGTAAGATCCGTTGTATTATAAATCAGAGGCAGCATATGATTGAGCCTGAGTTAATTTAAAATTTTTAATTTACCGTGTGAATGTGATTCAAAAATTACTAATAATTTGGTATCTCTGCAAATCTGTGAGCTCTATATGCTAGACTCTTCTGCCTTTTATAACTGATGTAAGACCCTTTCGAGGCAGATTAAAACATTTTGTTTTTTGGTTGATCAAAAGGGCTGAATGAGCTAACATGCAGGACAAACCATTTGTTTATTTAAAGGATTGGGATAAAGACCAAAAAGAGGGTTGATTATGTCAATTTATGGAGTTAGAGGGCTGTGAATGGTAATTCAGAATAGTAGAATGGAAGATATTATCAAAATCATCAACAATTGTCTTCTTGATGGGGATAGTAGATCTACAGCAATAATTAAGAAAATAGAGCAGTAACATCTCAAAAAGCATCCAATCATCTTTGGCAGAACTGTTATATTAAATCAAGTTTTTCTTGTCTTATCATACATTCACCCTATTTTTCCCCCTTTACAACTTGCTTGTTAATTTTGTAAAAAAAAAAAAAGGAGCAACTTCAGATATCTTATAAAATTGTGTCATTAGAAATTTCTTTAAAATGGAACTTTCAATCATATATTCATCTACTATCAAGTAAATTTAACCGAGCAAACAAGTGATCAAGTTTGTTTAAACAATTGAAACTTAAATCAAATACAACTCATTACTTTCAAGTTTAGCGAATAATTATCATTCCTTAGAATATGCTTCGAAGTCATTAACATGCGATACACCAAACCAGAACATATTTCTTAGTATAGGCACATTAATCGCATTACTATCAAAGATGATTAAAGAGGAAGATGGGCTAGAATTGGTAGGTGGAGAAAGAAAGTAATGGCCTTAAGGCCGTGCCACCATCACAGAGGCCAACTTACTTGTATGTCATAAACTCTAATTGATTTCAATTTGAGCCCTCCAATGTGATCTTCTTATTGTCAAACCAATATTGTTTAACTGCATTTACTCTATGATTTTGATAGTTGTCTTTTCTGTTGGTTTGCTTCCATAACATTTCTGGTTGTATTATGTTGTATAACTTTTTCGTGAACATATTGTACAGCTTCTATTACTTATATTGCTACTTGTGACTTTCTTATGAGCATTAAATTTGGTTTTCAATTTCCAAAAAGAAAAAAGAATTCAAATTCTAATCATCCCTTTCGCTGTACTTAAACCTGCAGTGATGGAAAATTACAAAAATGTACCACGGCATCTTTATGGTCTTACTCCGTCACAGCTGGACATGTTCATGACTGAAGATAATCCAGTCCGTCGACAGTCCGAAACAGTCACAGAGGTTTTCTTTCTTTTTTCTTTTTGAGTACTTAAATCAATAATTTCTGCGAAAAGAAGTTGATTTAATTAGTTTGGGAGTTGATTTCTTCCAGAACCTAAATCCTTTATGGCAAATCACGTGTTCTTGTTTTATTACCACTTAACAGGAAAGTATCTCATCTAGAAGTAACTATTTGGAAAATGGCGGTATGTACAGTGTTTCAGGCATGATGGATGGGAGTCCTTCAAAATATAGTATGAGTGTAAGCATGTATCGTGGAGGAGGAGGCAGAGGATATGGGAGACCCAGAAGTGCTCCTCCTGATTTACCTTCTTTGCTCTTAGATGCTCGGATATGTTATCTGGGAATGCCGGTGAGCTAGAGAATTTTATTATATCAGTGTTATTCTCACTAGTGTTTTAGATTTTCACAGCACTTGTAACATCATGAGATCATATCTGATTCCTGCAGATTGTACCAGCTGTCACTGAGCTTCTGGTTGCTCAGTTCATGTATTTGGATTATGATGACTCTTCGAAGCCTATATATTTATACATAAACTCATCTGGGACACAGGTAGGGACTCCTTTTCCTCCTCTTCTACTAATCAATACACTTGTTTCCCATGAGATGGCATTTTCACTTTTTGAAATGTGTTTACTTTGTTAATTTGGTTTCCTTTTGCAATTTAGAATGAGAAGATGGAGACTGTTGGATCCGAAACAGAGGCATTTGCCATTGCTGATGCTATGAATGTAAGTACTGCCACCTGTATCTGATAATTTTATCTATTGATGAGTAAAATTATTATCAATATAAAGTGGGTCTGTAAAGGTGAAGGAATCTATTCTCTAATTAACTCTTTGTACCTTGATTATCTCATGATAAATGCTTAATCTAGCAGTCTAGCACAGAGGTTACTAGCTGATTCATTTCTGTTCACAGTATATTTTAGAACAATGGCCTTTTGCATATGTCATTTGTGTGCAGTTATGCCTACTTTTTTATTTAGTTTATCCTTCAATTAATGTACCAGAAACTAATCATGTGTTCTCCTTTTCTGCTTGTTTGAAGTACTGTAAATCAGCTGTCTATACTGTGAATTGCGGTATGGCATACGGTCAAGCAGCAATGCTCCTGTCTCTAGGAGCCAAGGGTTATCGTGCTTTACAGCCAAACTCATCCAGTACGATCCTACTTCTCTTTGTCCAATCTATAGATATTGCTTAATTTGGACAGATTATTTTCAACTTACAGTTAAACAGTATTATAATTTTGACAATTTCTGTTTGCTGGTTAAGAAATTCTTTATCTGCGAATCAACTTTTGCTGGAGTACAGTTTTTAAAAAATTTTGTTCAGAGTTGAGAAAAATTTACCTTCTACTTTATGTAAAAAATGATAACTAACATTTCCTTTATAAAACTTGGCCAAGATTCCAAGAACAAGAAGTGATGTTCCAACCAATTTCTTACAGATTTGGCAAAAATTTTACCTTCTATGGAAGGTAACTGTAGTCTGTAGGATGGATGCTTACACTTCTCTTGGAAGAATATACCCTTTTTTCCTGTTTATCACTTGTGCATACCTTGAGTCCATTAATATGGCATAGGATTCAAAATTACAGTTCTGAGTATCACACTTTGTCTTCTAACGATGCCATTTTGAATTTCAGCAAAACTATATCTACCTAAAGTCAGCAGATCAAGTGGGGCTGTGATAGATATGTGGATTAAGGTGCTTTGTCCCTCTCCCTCCCTTCTCTTTCTCCATGTGCATACATGCTTCTGTGTTGGCTCTGATTCTTCAGCGAACACTTTTCTCGTTGATCTATTTTTTCAGGCCAAGGAACTTGATGCAAACACTGACTATTACATAGACCTATTAGCTAAGGGAACTGGGAAGTCAAAGGAAGAAATTAATAAAGACATCCAGCGTCCTAAATATTTCAAAGCACAAGAAGCTATTGACTATGGCCTCGCGGACAAGATAGTCAACTCAAGTGATGACGCCTTTGAGAAACGGGTAAATGTTAAAACATTACATGTGGCTTATGCTTTTGTTATATCACACAAACCACATGCAGTTAGATAACGACTCTTAATCTTCAGGATTATGATGCATTGCTTGCTCAATCAAAAGCCATGAGGGCGGCAGCTGCTGGTCCAAGAGCAGCCCCTTCAGGATTTAGGTAAATTTGAAGAAAGTCTATGCAGTTGGTTGTGGGCTAGTTGCTGCGACTCGGTAGAACTTTTGTGCTTCAATGTCTATAAATGCTGTATGCGACGTATACCTTGTGCAAAAGGGCCATGTAAAATTTACACAATTAGATGCGCAGCTCTTAATAGATACTGTAATTCTTGTCTTTCATAGCATGAGTTATTAGCAATGTCATGCTTATTTATCTTCCTTTGAGCATTGAACATATCCAAAATATTCTGGATTTCAGGAAATGGAACCAAACACGTATTTTCATTTTTTATCTAATGAAACCGCTTCATTGGTTTTAAATTACGTGTTAACCCATGGTAGAACCTGAAAGTGAAATAATGTGTAAATAGCCTTTACCTTTTCTCAAACATTTTGTATATAAATAAAATAGATGGACTGTATTTACAGAATCCAACATAGTTCAGAAACTTTAATCATAAACCTATAATAAGTGGTCGTGCTAGAGTAAATGAATTCTAGTTTAATTTAGAATTAGTTTTAAATACAGCTTCATTTGAGAAAAATAAAGCCCGTTGTTCATTCACAAAATTACTTGGCATAAAGTACATGAAATGTAGGAATTTGTTGATCAATTAAGCTGGAGGATTAGGAAGCACTTTAGGCTTTGGCTTGACTTCTATTTCATTTACACTGCGCACAAATATTGAATCAGGTTCATGCCTGCAAATCGAACACACAGGCAGGCAGCGACTGTTAGAAGTGACGAGAAAAGAGTGGAGAAGAGAATAAAGATACAGAATTGCTCTTACGCTTTGTCTCCCTCTTCAAATGTGTAGCTTGATGCTACAGCCAACAGGCGGCCATCTCTGCTAAATGAAAGTGCAGCAATGCTCGATGGGTACTTTGAATACTGAAAGAAAATTCAAGCAGAATTTACAAATCGAAAGTAGGTGTTAAGCTTACGATGATTAATTTATGATCATAGTATCGTACGAAGTCTTACCTGATAAAGCCTCTTTTTATTGTTCCCATCCCATACATTTACAAATCCATCACAACCTCCAGTTGCAAATGTGCCATAGCTGCATGTTAATTTAGTAAAGCATAAAACAATAAGAAAGGAATATAAGGAGAATTAGTTGCAGTTATTACTGAATTTATACAGAACTTGGTTTGTCCAACAACAGTTCAGACACAAAACGATGGAAAAAAAATACAATAACATGCGTAATCTTGCACTTGTAAATTTTTAAACATCATGGGAAAAACTATTTTCAAGTTCAAATAATTTCCAACACAGCAAACTAGGAAAAAGATACTCGAATTTACTGGCTTAAAGTTTTCAGTCAATATTCCTTTTGCTAGGCCAAGGAAAATTTTTTATATCTCTGAATCAAATTGTTAGAAAAATCAATCCATATAGAAAATTCAGAAACTTACACAGGATGAAATGCAATAGCATTTACAGGATAAACAATGTCCCTCCCGGCCTCTGACTTTCGATGACACTTGAATGCATATCTGCAAATAGCTTAAAGTATATTAAGATATGGTGAAATAAAAAATAAATATTCTGCAAATGTTATATATCTAATCCCATGATTTTACATGATTATCCCTTTGAGAAAACCATTTATTGACTAACACAAAAAAAAGGTGTAGACCATAAGTGATGCAGAACCAATCATGAAAATGATAACATGCAATCCTATCATTTTTTTATTAACATAAGTGCACAAACAACAGACACGATAGGTATTCATTATTATTTGCAAAGAAAACATGCATTATTTGGAGATTCATAGGATTATATCCATGTTTTCTATGACATGTCATAAAAGAGCAATTAAATTCTTGAATCAATGTATATGCACATATTATTAAAAAAAAAAATTAAAAGATAAGCGGAGGGGTAAAAAGGTACTTCTTTGCTTGACTAGCCTCTGAAAGGTCAAAAAATTCCATCGCGACCCTTCCTTCAACTGAACTAAGAGCATATCCTGCATATGGTCATATCTAAATGAATAAGGATCCTCCACAAGAGAATTATTCGCATTTCAACTTTCCCCTTCTAGCTAAGGTACCATGTAAAGCTATTTGACTATACAAATATTTATAGTTTATGTAAAAAACTATCAGGCATGCCTGTCTCAACAAATTCTTTACAACCATAACAGAGGATATGCTAGTAGTTCATGTTAGGGTCAATACCTGTTCCATTAGGATAACAACGTACACAACGAGTTTGATATTTCAGTGAAGACTCCCTCCGTTGTTCAGGTTGGGACATATTTCTCAAATCATAGATATTTACGTGTCTTCCTGCAGTTGCCACCACTAAACGATTTCCAACAAGAGATAAAGAGTAAACACGCTCAGGTTGTGGATATGTGCCAACAAGAGTGCGTTCCTGTCCACTTGCTCCCCTGGGATCCCAACATTTCAATGTTTTATCCCAGCTACCAGTGATGACTTGCCCTATTAATTTCAGTATGGAAAAATAGGTGAATTTATTTTCTCATAATGAATATTTGCTCCCTGATACTGAAACAGCTCATTCTTATACTTCTAAAGCAATTATCATATCAGCATGATTGAGTACATGAACAATGGTTCATAAAGTTAAAGCTCCTAGCGCACATTTAAATATTAAAATTAAATTGAGTTTATAAAAATTGAAAATCTTCTCTACTGTTCCACCCCACAGTTGATAAACGGAAATGTATCAGATATAACAACTGTATCATACATGAGAAACTGATAATTAGAGGAAACTCATTAAAGAAGCTAATGTATATGCAGTTTACTCCCAGACTCAAGCAATATGAGTTAATAAGTGCTGAGCTACATTTCAAATTTGAATCTTAGTGTTAAGTGCCGTACTAGTTCTCTAAAATATGCTACACTTGGGAAGTAAGCTTTAGCCACAAACAAATAAATGAAAAGTCATTGCACACTCAAATGAAAAGAGGAAGTAAGTCAACTGCAGTCTAACAAACCTGCTGCATAAGAGTACTCAATACAACGCACGGGAGCATCGTGCCTTCCCAAAATATCCTCCTTGCCATGACTAAAAACTAACCTGAAACATCAGTTGCAAAATCTTAAGTTTGACAAGAACTGTTCCCAAATTTTCAAAAAATGTTATTGCCATCATAAACCGGAAATTCACAAAGAACTTGCGGTCCTTATCTGTACAGCAGAAAGTAGTTCTACTAGGATGTCGAAAGACATCTAAAACTAGGGGGAACCATGCAGCAAAGGTGCATTCACCTCACAGGCAAAAAAAAATAAAAAATACACAACTCTTGCAAATAATATTCATAAACTTAATTATACAGGTAGACTAGGTAGGCATTGGTAGGAAATGAACAACCACATGTCATATTTATTGGGAAATGAATCTCAAATCCAACAAAATTAAAAGAATAAGACTTTATAAGTACATTAGAGTTGATACTTGGGCTTGGAGTTTCCATCTTGAACAAGTTCTTTCTATGCGTTATTATATGCCAATAGCATTTAACAGGATATAACAGAAGTAGCTGAAAAGAAAAAAAAAATTGTGCCACCGACTAAGAACTAGGAATGGAAACAAATTTCCTTCCAAAATAGAGAACTATGAACCGAAACTGGAAACTTCTGAATGAATAACGAGTAAATATTGCTATAACAGCTTTAACTAGCTACTTTGGACTCTGTCAGTATTACTAAATCAGCTAGAAGCATTAAATGATTTCCACAAAATAGGCTGCGGATATTCGTTTATCAACATATACTAGTCGAATAAATACTTCAAATGAAAAGCCATCCTCAGGTAGTTTCTTGTGACCAAACAGGGAAATTAGGAGCAGAACGAGGAAAAAAAATTAACTGACCGTCGCACAGTATTATCAGCGCTAGCACTGAAACCAGAGGAATCGTCGTGGAAGCAGCAATCTAGCACTGGACCACCGTGCATAAACTCTCCTCGCAAAGCATTAGCACTTGCATCATACAATCTGACACTCTATACCAAATCAAACAAAACATAAGAAGAAAAAATCAGTGCACGTAGGGGAGAACTTGGATGGAGAGGAATGATGGAACAGACTATACTACCTTATCCCAGGAGGAAACGAGGAGGTGATCGCTGTGATTGGAAAAGCGGAGGTTGGATATTCCGTCGGACGGTGGACTAGAGAGTTCTCGGCCGGATCCCGGCGGCGGAAGAACGGTTGTCATTTCTTGATTGAGTGGAGATTTACTAGGGTTTGAGAGAGGCAAGGAGATTCTAAAATTTGAATTTGAAATATGGTGCTAAGGTTTTTGAATGTTGGGTATTTGAATTTAAATTTACACGGGGCAATTTGTAATGACCATAATTAAAGCTTAAATTTTTTTGGGTCATTGAGTATAAGCTGCTTATAGCATACAGAAAAGTAATTAAAATAAATTAGGGGTATTTTAACAATTTAAAATAAGTCATTTTGAAAAAGTTACAAACTGTAGCTTCTTTAAAACTGTTCATAAACAGATAAAAATTTGAGAAAAAGCTTAAAATAAATAAATAACTAAACAGTTAATTTATAAAATGCTTATAAAAAAAAATTATAATATTTGAATTAAAATTTTTTATTATTCAATTTCTTTTAAGATTTTCAATGCTAGTGTAATTGCCACATCTATGAAAATAAATTTTTGTAAGAAAATCAAAAAATCCACTTGAATTTTATATGATGTACTAATATATATTGTTTAAGAGAACCTTTATTTTTAAAGGGTCTATTAACCCATGTCTACATTAATTAGTACTATTGATTGGTTATTTTTTAAATTATGAGTAAAAAAATAAAAAGAGAATGTAGGATGTTCAGTATAAATGTATTAGAAAGAGAATTTTAAAATTAAATGTTTATAATTTCATTTTCAACCACATCAACATTTACATCTTTTATTTGACACATTAGTTACAATCCATATTATCATTCAAATAGACTCGATTAAGTTTTGTTGTTATAGATGTGTCAAATATAAAATTTTCACTTTAAACTTTCATAAGTGTTTGGTTTTTCACTCTAAATTAAACTTTATCAAGAAAATACCTTGAATTTTACGAGCTTTTTGATCTTTCACTCTAAATTCTAATATTTGAATAAATTTGAAATTTAAGAGACTTTTAATTCCACCAAATAAATATTAATGGCTAAAGAAAAGATATTTATAAAATATAAGGACTAAGATGAACTTTATTCATCTTCCTCAAGAGTTAAGGCAGCACTACCACATCATCTCATTAAAGAATTTCATCAAAGGGGGTGTGCATCTTCCTCCTCCTCCGTTGCCTACTCCACCACCTACACCTCCTTCTTGTTCATCTTTCTCCTCCATAGCCAAAGTCTTGTTAATCTAAATTCCAACCCCTTCTTAGCTTTTTACCAATTTCGATGGATGGCATTAGAGCTTCTTCTACTTTCATTTTTTCGCTGATTGTTGTTTGCTCTACTATTTTTCTTATCTCCGCTCATACCGATGTCTTTAGCATCAAGTACAAATATGCTGGCCATGAACACTCTCTTGGTGATCTTAAGGCATATGATGATTCCTACCAACTCCTTATACTTGTGGACTTCGATCTTCTACTTGGTGGTAGTGGTTGTCTTGGTGGTGTCCAGTTTAGGTTCTGAAATCTTGTTTGCTATTGTTATTTGCTTTGCTTTATTTCACTTGCTTAGCTTTCCCTATTGTTAACTTGTTTGGTTACAAAAATTCCCTAAATAGAAGATCAAACTAAAGATTATGAAATATCAAATCTCTTACCTTTTAATCTCAAAGCTAAAATGATCTAATAACAGATTAAATTTAAAAAGTATTATTTTTTTTATTAGTTTGAATTGCGCCATTGAAATCAATTGGGAAAAATTAATACTCATCAATCCACCAGAACAAAATCACAACGAAGAGGGAGGTAATTCACAATATGAAGCACAATCATCTATCAAATTTAGAAATTTCGCAAATCAAATGCTACAAACTTTCAAGAGTTTTTGAATAAATCAAAAAATATTAGAAGAGTTAGATTTTAAAAGTTAGTTTTCATTTTCTTTAGGCTTCTTCCTCTTTTCCAAGAATAACTCCTTTGATTCTTTGAAACTCATACAACTCACCATTGATATTTGTTAGTTCTAGATATGAAGAAAGTTTATATATCTCTTCCATTTTTCTTTCTCTAATTGGGCTTGATTTTTTATTTTTTACATATCTCTTCCATTTTTTTTTTAATTGGGCTTGGTTTTTTATTTTTATTTTCCTCTTTACAACTCTATATCCAAATTTGTAGAAGATGAAACAAAACATTTTGAGTTAGAGTATAGAAGGAGGAGGAATATGAACACCACCTGTTTGATGAAATTTCTCAATGAAATGATGTGGTGCTGCCTAACTCTTGAGGAGGATGAACAAAATATCTTAATTCTTATGTTTTATGAATATCTTTTCTGTAGCCATTCATATTTTTTTTGTGTAATTAAAAGTCCCTAAAGTTTCATATTTTATTTAATTTTTGCCCAAAAATTTGAATTCAGAGTGAAAATTCAAACACTTGTAAAAGTTTAGAGTGAAATTTGTATTTGGCCGTTATAAATGCCTAACTTTAGTTTTAAGTGGCAACATTTGACTTTCACATGATAAAAGTGACTCACTTGAATTTTAAGTGACAATATTAGTATGAAAAAAATAATCATTTTTCCCTTAATGTTTCACTTATCATTTATGTTCACGCATTTTCATTCTTTCTTCTCTAATGGGAAATGAAAAGTTATAGTTCCTCATTAGTTTTTGACAACTATCTTTGTCACTGCCATGCTCGAAATGATCATTTCTTATGTATTATCAAGAGTGCCACCATTCGACGAATTGAATACCACCATCCACGACATTATTCATTGCCACCTGTTGTGCATATTTGAATTTTGAAGCCTAGAAAGTCAGTTTTCCTTAACTGCAAATAGTTCATCCAGGCTGGGAGGTATCCGAAAAATGTCCCAGAAGTATGCCTTCATTATACTTGAAATGACCAAAAAATTATGCTGATCAGGAATATGTGATCGGAAAAATCCAGAAAGTTACGAAACAACCAAAAAAACAGTTTGAACTGGAAAAAACTAAAACTACCGGACATGTATGTCGTCTCACACCAACGTTGCACCACCTCACGCACTGCCACACGTCGTCTTCTACGGCATCACGCACAACCCCCACACATGTCCACCTTCTAGCCATGTGCCACCAATTGCACTGTTTGCGCTAATTGGCACCAGAATTTTGATTTTTAGTCTATAAATAAACTCGATTTTACCATTTGAAGGATACTTTTGGATGATCAAGGAAAACCTTACACTGACTTTTCTTGCTCTTAAAAAGTATTCTCAAATTCTCTCAAGTAATCAAAATTCTCTCAAAAAAAAAAAAAAAAAACTCTAGTTTTAGGCATCCTTAAGCTTTTGAAGTATTCCCTCAAGATCAAGTCAAGTTGAAGCTCCGCAGCTAGTCGTCAATTAAGTCAGGTATGCTTCTAGCTTATTTCAATTAGCATATGCACGCCTTTTGGCACTAAGTGCCCACCTTCTACTATTTTGTTGCTAAACAACCACCTGTTATTATTTTGCAGTTAAGCAACCACCTTCTACAATTTTGTTGTTAAGCAATTACCTTATAATTTTGGCCAAAGGCTCGAAAATCTTTTTCAAGTCGTCGAAAGACGCAAAAAACACAACACAGACTCATGCATTCCTCTTTTAGCCTTTCACGAGGCCTTTTGGACTACATTGACCTTAATTTCTCATAAAAATGAGAATACGTAAGCATGTTTGAGATATTACCCCAACTAGTAGGTCAAAAAGCCCCCACTCTTGTTTTGCTTTCTCTTCTTCTCTTTTTATTTTGATTTTATATTTGAAATATTTGGGATATTTTGAGATACTTAATATCTTGTTAGGCATAATTTGAGATACTTAATTTGTTATTGAGATTGATTAAACTAATCTTTTGATTTCTATCTTTATTTAGAATACTTACTTAATCCTTTATAATTTTGTATCTTATTTGGGGTAATTTGATATTTTCATTTGGGATATGTGATTGATCTTTTTAATTTTGTATCTTCTTTGGAATTAGTTTTGACATCTTATTTGGGTGATTTGAGATCAATCCTTTTGATCATATTCTATTTGGGATAATTAATTGAATTAACCTGCAATTAAATTTAATAGTCTGTCCTAATTTAAGTCTGATATCCCTAACCGAAATCACATGTGATGCATATCGTTATTATAGGCTTAACACATTTTTACAATTTTATTTCATCAACATTTATTTTAATAAATAAATGTTAGCGAGAAAAATAAAGGGTTATTTATTTGCTAAGAAAATAATATATGAACATTCTAGGAATTGAATTGAAATTTTTTTAGGACTAGTAAATTGTCGACACTCGTAAACGAGGGGATCTGCTAGGATTTTTATTTGACGTGACCGTTTAAATTACATTGACGTGAATAATAAAAGGGGAAAAATATAAATCGATAAAAGGAAAATAAATGTGATAAAATATTTTTATTTTGGAATTTGATTTTTATGATGACGTCGTAAACTTTGGTTCGACTGACATTGTCGAGGTAACAGAATCGGTACCAAGTATCAGTTGGGCAGTGAATATTTTCGGACCCAGATATATATATATTATGAGGTGGAAAAGGGAAAAAGGGGAAAGAAAAACAAAAGTTAGAATTAAGAATTGGAAATTGGATTTTTGAACAGAAGAAAAGAAAACAGTAAGTATAGAGATAAGGAATAGGAAAGGAACTAGGACAGAAGCAAAAACAATATATGAAACAGAAACAAAAGCGGAGGAAAAGAAAAGAACGAAAAGAAAAGAAAGAAGAGAAAAGAAAGGAAGAGAGGAAGAGGAAGCTTGGATGCTTTCTTGATATCTGGTGATGCATAAGGATAGAAGAGAAAGTGTAGAAGAGTGAAACGAGGAAGAAACAGAGGGAAAACAGTAGCAAACTAGAAATAGGGGAAGAAGAGAAAGAAGAAAAAAAAGAGAGAAAAATAGGAAACCACCATACATGGTGGACCATGGGCCATCGGGAAAGGTTGTACCAGAGCTAGGAAAGTTGCCAACGTCGAAAAGAGGCCGAAAAAAGGGGTAGAAGGCCGTTAGAACTGAGGTTACTGTTCACATGAATAGTAACCCAGTTGTAAAAGGTTACGCGAGGAAGACGACCAAAACAGCAGCACAAGCTGCGTTTTGAGGTATTTTACTCTCTGAGTACCTAAATTTTCGTGAAAATTATAAATTGGTCCCTAAACTTATAAATTTATGCAATTGGATCCTTCAGAAATCTTTGAATTCTTTTTAATTTAGTCATTCTGGATTAATTTTTACAAATTATATTTTGGCCCTGAAATTCTAGAGCGCTTGCAATCGTGTCTCTCAGAAATTTTAAATCTTTTCAATTAGGTCCATCCAGCTAATTAATTTAGGAATATTACAAATTGACCCCTGAATTCACTGTTAGACTTCAATTGAACCCCTGGAAACTTTAAAACTTATGCAATTGAGTCTTTCTGGGTTTAATTTATAATTTACTTTATAAATTGGATTAATTGGTCAATTAATTAAACTAAATTATGATAAATATTGTTAAAAGAAATTAATAAATGATAAATTGAGTTCAATATTAACACAAATTGTTTTATTAAAAATTTTTAAATGTAGAAAATATATGTCAGAATTGGATTTTAAATGAGATAAAAATATTGTAAGAATATTATTAATGAGACAAAAAGAGAATAAATATTAAGTCATGTATTTCATTTCATATGAAATATAAATGAAGAAAATTAAAGGTTTAATATTGAATTACATAGGTGATGACGTCCCGACTTGTGACGGACATTTCCGATTTTTTAAAGAAAACTGAAAAATTAAATTTTTAACTTTGAAAAAGCAAGTGACAAAACATTTTTGGATGACGTCGAACTAGTCAGTCTTTAAAATTAGTTTTTAGAGTCACCACCCGTCGGGATACCGGTTTTTGAAAAACCAAATTAATTAAGAAAATAAAGTTGACTCCGTTTTTTAATTGTGGATAAGGCATGATCAAAACCAAAGATTTGGGTAAGAAGGTTAAGTACATTAGCCGAAATTACATTTCGACTAACGCCCGGTTAGAAAACCGGCCTCTCAAACCAAAACTGTTTTCCAATTTAAGTCAAGTCAATTATTCAATTTGAAAACAACTAAACGATGTTCCTAAACGATGATTACTAATGTTCTCGCAAAACACAAACGAGAAAGCGGTAAAATTGTGGAAAATAAATTTGCGGAAAAGTAAAAACTAAAATAACTAATTACAAAACCGAATGCCTATTAGTTACAATCGACCCTTAATAACCCAAATTAAAACCCAAAGCCCAAAAATTAACTAAAACAAACATCAAAAAGGAAAATTACAAAATGGTCCTCAAAGTTATAAAAATTACAATTTAAACCCCAAATTAGAAATATCATTCATTCATACTAATAAACATGCCAAATTGAGTAAACATCCATTCAATCATGCAAATCAACATTAAATGGGCAAGAATTGGAAAATTATGTTTTAGCACCCAAACTTTTGAAAAATTGCAATTTTGCCCCAAAAATAAAAAATTATCAATTTATCACACAAACACTCCAAATTATGCCAATTAAACTAAACCAATCATAAATCAATTAATTTCTAGCAAAACAAAACAACACATGACAAATTTCCAATTTGGTATCCAAACTTTCAAACTGCCCCTCACATAAAATGACTCTCAAATCAGTCCCTACTTTGCATATTTATCATGCAAGAACAAATCAAACAGATTCTATTCTGTTCTATCATTTCTGTTTCTAACATGCAATTCTTTAACCAATCAAGATTTCAACAATATACATCATCTTCATGCCATATCACTTTCACTCAACAAGGTTATGACTTATCAAACAATAATCAAGCAGCCAACATGACAACAACAAGAATTTTGGTATGAATGCATATTCTGGACTTTTGAATGAAATATGTAATACTGCAGTTCTGGACAGAGTGCATTAACTAAGATACTGGAATGATGATTGATAATCCTATGAAGGATTTATATTCTGCTTATAAAGATAAAACTGACATGAAATTTTCATGAAACCAATTTGCAATCAGTGATTACAAATGCAAATAAACATTGATTACAGAAACAGAACAAACTTGGACAACCTTTATCAAACATCAAATTCCAGCATAAACATTAAACCATATTATCTCATATTAGGCCATAAAGGTTTAACAACATATTTCTTGTAAAGACTAAAATTGGAAACAGGAATAATTCTCAACAGAACTAGCAATCCATATGAGACATAGCACATTACCAAATTTATCATCAAACAACTTAAACATGTGATTTAAGTGGCCAATCAAATGAGATGCAGTTTTTTGGAAATATACTGGTGTATATATGCATGGCAGAAACAAAAGTCCAGAAAGCATGTATATCATCCTTATGTTCTAAACATAATATCTAACCCATGAAGATAATTTAAACATCACAATTTCATACCCACTTTTGATGAACCTTCCATCAACAGAATGGTTATCACTACAAAAAGGAAGAACAGTTATGGCAACATGTGATTTCATCATCAATAACTTTGACAGAATAAAATAACCAACAGAACCTAAATTTAGAAACAAATCTGAATGCAAAATTTCAACATCTAGAGTAAAATGAATCAAGAGCAGCAACATTATGAATTGAAAAGTGTTCATAAACCCATCAAACAAAATCAAAGATCAATAACTCAGAAATGAGAGAGAGACAACATTTGATAGACCTAAATGACCAAATCAAGCATAACAGCACTCATACTCAGAATCAGAAACTCACTAATTCAAACAGAAGCTACAAATTCTAAACAGATATTTCAAATGGAAACTAATAAAACAGAAAATCAACAACACAAGCAACTACGACCAGAATTCAGTCTGGCTCCCAACAGATACCATTCATTTTGGAAATTAAAACAGAAATGAAAAAGCAAGGGATTAAAACTAAATGTACCTCAGATTAGCCAAATTGCTCTTACAGAATCCCAATTCCTTAACAGCTTCTTTTACAACTCAATGTTTCCAAAAACAGCGTTTATAGAAAAAAGAAAAACCAAAACAGCTTCGATTCACAATTTGAAATTGGTTTTGAAACAAGAATCAAAGTTAATTACAGAATTCAGAAACGATTTTCGAAAAGAATTCAAAATTTTAATTTCGAATTACCGAGAGATTTCTTTTTCTAGAATAGTTTTGATTCCTCAATCCTCTCAATCGAATGCTCTCTCCAACCCTCCTCCCCTGAATGCTTTGCGTGCCTTTGCTTTTATCCCTCCAGACTTCATCATTGCCCTTGCTTTTTCCCTTCTACCCTCGCGTCTGTACCACCTCGTTCGCACCTCTTCCAACACGCCCTTGGACCTCGTCCCTTGATTTCGTACTGCCTTTCTGTTTTGCAAGACGAAAAAACAGGTTGTCTTTCTTTCTCTCTCTTCATTGCTTTCTGCCTTCGTTCATCTCTTCTTCTTTCTGTTTCGTTACGACAATCTCCTCTCTGTTTCGTTTCAGCAACCATACGACAACCCTTCTTCTGTGCTTCAGCCAAACGCAGCCGCGTTTTGGCATGGAGCGTTATATTTTTTTTGCAAAACCTAATTCAAAACGACGCCGTTTGATTTCTAAACACCCCATTTTGGCTTCTAAACTTCAGCCTTCCTGCTTTCCACCCCTGTACTTCTCGAAATTCTATTTTTCCCCCCACCAACTTTTCTCTCGTGTCCAATCTGGTCCTCCCTTCCTTTCAATTCCTTTCTAATTCACCTAATTTCTTTTATTTCTCTTCAATTTCACCCTTCTCTTCAATTTTCTCCAAACTTCTTCCTCTTCTTCATTAATTTTATTTTTCTTTACAAACAAAAACTAAAACTTAAATTGAAAATTATTTTTAGATCATATTTTAATTTTTAAATATTGAAAACAAAGCAAAACAAAATTAAACTTAAATTTGGAACAAGAAGGACAATTAAATTAAAATTAAAATTTCTTTTTTTTAATTTTAACTTTTTCTAAAATTAAAAAGACTCAAATATATTTTTTTGAAGAAAGAGGAATTTTTGAATTGAATTGAAAATATTAAAACATTCCGGAAGCAGGAAAAAACTTAAAATATTTTGAGAGTGGAGAAGAATTGAGCTATTTTGGAATTCCTGGAGATTTCTTCGAGCTTTAGGCATATTATCATCCTTGTTACTTTTTAGGGCAAAAATTAAGCGTCAACAATAGGACCATCGAATATAGGAGGGAGAGTGAGGGAAACAACCTGAGGTCTGATTTCTGTCTTGATTTTGAGGGAAGTATAAACTTTAGAAAATGATAATTGAAATGATTTGTTATTGTGATTGTGATATTGATTATTTGTTAGATCAATACTGAAGCTTGATCAAATTGATTATATTGATGATTATTATTTGTTGATTATTTGTTGGATTAGTACTGAAGCCTGATCAAATTGATTATATTGATGATTATTATTTGTTGGATTAGTGCTGAAGCCTGATCAAATTGATTATACTAATATTGATTTTTTGTTGATTGTCTGTTGGATCGTTAATGAAGATCGATCATTTGAATATATTGAAATGAGATGATAATATATATGATTATATAGATGTCATGTAAAAGCATTCATAGAGGACTTAATAAAGACGTTGTGACCATGTTGACTTGTATTTGCAAAAATTCACAAGCATGACCCACAGGTCATTATATGTTTTATAGGCAGGATCTACGAGTTGATAAATGATTTTATAAATGGACCTTCGGGTCATACATATGGATCATAATGAAATTAAATGGAATCATATGAGATAAGCATATTGTTGACGCTCAATTTTTGACCCCAAAATTTAAAAAGAAAAATATTCAAATTAAAAAAATATATTTGTTTTATTTTTAGTTTTAGTTTCTTTTTATTTTAAAAAAAAATGAGAAAAGAAAAATATATTAGGAAAAAGAAAAAGAAGAAAAAAAGAGAGAAAAAAAGGGGAAGAAGAAAAAGAGAAGAAAAATGAATAAAATTGAAAAAAGGGTTTAATTGAAGAAAAAGAAAGGAAATGGGAAAAATTGAAAATTAAAATAGGGAAGGAGGGATTTAATTGAAAAGAAATAAAAGTTTAGGGGGTCAAAAGAAGAAAGGAAAAGTAAAATCGAACCCGAGTTCGATTCAGAATTGTAATTTGGCATCTTAAACAAAACGGTGTCGTTTGTTTATAATTAAAACAAAAAAATAAATAAATAAAGAAAGAAAGATAGGAAAATTGAAGACAGAAAACAGAACTGAGGGTTGAAAACACGAAGCCGAAACTGAAGAACAGACGAGGAACAGCAAAGCAAAGGAAGAAGAAGAGAGAGCATTGGAGAGGAATCGAAAAACAATCTGTAAGGAGTCTAAAGATTTTCTGTAATTTAGAAATTTAGGGTTTTGGGAAATTTTGGGAAATTTGGGGGAGCGTTCGGGGAGATTCCAAAAAAGAATTCCAGAGAGAATCGAGAGAATTTCGGTAAGTTTAGAAGTTTTAGGGTTTTCTGAACATTGGAAAAAATTTGGGGTTTAGGGATTTCAATTGTAATCTCCTTTTTTATTCTTGTTTATCGATTCATATATCAAACTCAATTTGATATTGTGAATCGGTTTTAGTGTATATATCTCTTCTCTTTCTGATTTGTAATTGAAGAAATTCTTGTAAAGACTGTTTAAAGTTTCAATCGAAAAGGATTCTGAAAGCTTAATTTAAGGTACACTTTTCTGATTTACTAATTTCCTTTAAATTCTCCTTACTATCTTCTGAATGTAATGGATGAATATTTACGGAAACCAGATTAACTTTTATTATGTTTGTTTGATTCTATTTACTCTTCGTGTTATGGATATTGGAAACTATTTGAATATATTTTATCTTCTGTTTAGATTACTTCAATCTTATATTCTGGATTTGTTTCTGTTTGATTTTTAAGACTTAGGGTGTAGATTCTTGGTTGTTTAATAGTCATGTTAGTTGTTGAAATTGATTTTGCTATTTTAAGTCCTGGTCTTAGAATTAATTCCTTACTAGTCATCTTCATGGTTAGACTCCTACTTTGTTGATCTCTTTGTTATAGTGTCTGTATGAATGGTTGGGTTTTCCTGCTCGAAGAAGGTTATACATGAGTTATTGCATTCTTTGTCTTACAATTGCTATACACATGGAGCTAGTTGTTTGGCTTGATATGAATTGTAGTTATGACTATTATAATTTACGGTCCTGAGATGGCTTGTCATTTCAAAGATGTCATTGCATCAATTTACATCTTGGTCCCAAATTGATAGTCAAGTCATTTTGTTGTTTCTGCTTGGAAAGAATATCATTGTCTACAGATTTTTCTTCACTCTTATGAAGCTATAATTGTTGTTTACATTGGTTCAGAAGTTGATATTGGTTACAATAGATTGTTACTTGTTAGAATTCTTCTTTATGCTCTTTAATCATTGTTTCTGTTGAGATAAGATTAGACTGCTTGTTGATTGGATAAATAGAGACTATGTTGTTCATATTTCTGTGTTTGAAGTCCTATTTTATTTGTCATTCTGGTTTGACACATTTCTTTCCACAACAATTCAAATTTACCATCAAAGATATTGGCATGAAATATGCCACAAAATTTGTTCATCTAGGTTATTGATATTTTGTAGTATGCTATTTATATTTTTATTCTGGTCTGGCAGATTAACTACCTTAAGGTTAAATGAATGGTTCATATCAACCTTTCCTTCTTTTAATTTTGAATTTCCAACTTGCATACAAGTTAACCTGTTTTATTGTTTATACTTCTTTGGTTGTTGGTTTTGGTCATGAATCTTAGTTTGGACTTTTATTATTTTCTGATTTAAAACTTATCACTGCATTGAAAGATTATAATGTCAGTCAAGGCAGTTTGTTGAATGTATTCAAATGATGCCATAAATCATTGCTCTTTTTGTTGCTATCATCAAACATAACTATTGCCATCTATTTAATTTTTATTTTTAAGGTTTTGATCATTTTAGATATTAAAATAAATGTTCATAGACTGTCTTCTTTTGCAAAACTGCCATTTGTTTAAGGATGATTTGCATGATGTGGCATGGAAATGTTAATTTTGGAACTAAAGATGAAATTGGGGCAGATTCATAATTTTTGAAAATCTAAACTGAAATTTGGCATGTTGTGTTCAATTTAGCTTATTTTACATATTTTATGGTTGTTTTAAAAAGAATTGCAGGTTTAGGGTTGAATAGTAATTTTTCAAATTTTAGGGACCTATTTGTAATTTTTCCAAAGTTGGAGGACCTTTTAGTAATTTTCCATAGTCGCTTTTATTTTATATTTTGGGTTAATTGGGTTTTAATTTGGGGTTTTATTGGTAGATTGTAATTTTATAGGTTTCGGTTTGTAATTATTTTCTCCAAATCGGAGAAAAAATAATTAGTTTAGGATTTTTAATTTCCACACTTTAATTTCCGTTTTTACCGCTTTTAATGTTTGATTTTTAATTTTCGCAAATGACCGATTATCGCCAATTAGGAACATCATTAGTTTAATCACAAAATAAATTTTTATTTTAAATTTAAAAATTGGAAAGAAAAACAAACCAGAGGCCGGTTTTTACCGGGTGGTGGTTTCATAACAAATTAAACCGTCGTACCCAACCCCCTTAACCGAGTCTCTGTAATTTGACTAGTTGCCTTTAAAATAAAAACGGAGTCACTTTTAAAATAAAATATTTTTTAATTTTTTCCGAATTTTCGGGTGGCGACTCTTTTAAATAATTTTAAGACCGACTAGTTTCGGTACTTCCCTAAAACAAAACTAAAAATGTTTTGACAACTCATATGGATATTGATGTTATTGAATATTGTTTTGAATTTGTGATTATTGCTGATTTAAATTATAGTAGTTTATACTTGCTAAGTATGCGACTCAATCAAATCGCAATTTATGTTTCAGGATTTTGACTACTACTAATAGAGTCAGATTTTGACTGCTACTAACGCAGTTAGTTCATAGCGTGAAGTATAGCACTTTCATACTCGTTCGACATAGGTTGTTCAGCTGAAGTTTAGAATCTCTATTCCTCATTGTTGCATCCACATGTATAATTGTTTATATTAGGTTTATATTAAATGATTTATAAGTATGATATTGTGTGATTATATGTAATTGTTATATGATATAAAGTAGAACATGTGTATTGTAACATTAAGCCTAAAAAATGGTCTCCGAATCCTTCTTGGGTTTGTTGACTAGTGTCTAAACTGTTGGCATAATTAATTGAAATAATTAATTAAGTGGAGTCATATTTTAGGTTTTTATTAGTTTGACCTAATTAAAAAATAAATCAAGTGGCGGCTTCAACAATTTGACCTGAACTCTTATTTCAATCCTTTCGAAGACTTGATTTAGAAAGATTGTAGAGGAACAAAGTTAGGTTCCAATAGAAAACCTGTCAGAATTTCAAATTCTGGAATAATGTATTGAAAAATAGTAATAGACTGTCTAAAGTCATAACATTGCTGCCCTATTTATAGTATTGAGATAATTCCTAATCCTATATTGAAACTACTAAGAAACAATCCTAAAAAGGAAACTAATGGCTAGTCCTAATTAGAGAAGAAAACATAAAATAATAGAAAACTTCCTAATAATTAAGAGAATCCTAAAACAATAATTAATTAGCTTCCTAAACAGCTAGGTTGCTCCTGCATCACATAGGAAGTACGTACCAGCAATCACCAAGCATACCCAAGACAACTCCAAGCTGTGAGCACAACTCTGAAGTGCCGCCTTCTATTTCTATCTGACCTCGGATGCTTTCTGCACAGAGACTGAGCCTTGATTTGGCACTTTCAACATTCTGGACACGGAAAGCCTACACAATACACGTGGCAATCCACCGAACATAAGAATTAGTTAAAGAAATACGATAAACTAGATACAGCTAAGTGGCAAGGCATGAAAGAAAAATAGGAAAAGAAAAACAGTTCAAAAGAAGATTCCTAGTTATTTATCAAGATATAATATAAATAATGCAGTTTGTTTTAGGTTTTTAGCTTTTCCACCAATCAGACAAATGTAAAATTGTAAATATTAACATACCCTCATGGCTTGTTGCACCAAATATGCACCTCTTTCCAATGAAACATCTTCATACATCACTTTTTTATTTTCATCACCAGCTTGTTTCTCCCCTTTCTCAGCCTCGTCAACATGAGACCTCTTAATTCTAGCATGACCCTCAATGAACTTATCAACAACAGCTTGAAGATCTGTATCAGCTTCAATTTTCTCGACATCAGCTCCGCACAATGGACAATCTCGAAACCGCAAAATACAAGCTCTACCTCAATTAAAACAAAACAAAGTTACTAACTTTACAAACAAAAACCAAGAATAAACAAACAATAAACAATTGGTAAAAAAGAAACAAACCATAAACAAATTTCCGCATAACTAAAGCTGAATATCCACCATTAATTCTTACTTGCAGAAGATGTGAGCACAAGGCACGCATCGAGTCGGGAATAGGAAAACTGGTGAGAGCAGTATTCAAAATATCAATGGCTTGTGTTTATCCTATTCTTCTATTTCTTTTTAATCTTTTAATTGTTTTTTATTTCAAATTGCCCCCCTTTTTTAGTGTTTTAAAACTATTAGCATATTTATTGTAATAATTTTTTTTTAAATTTGTTAAAATTTGTGTTTATAATTAATAAGATATTACTTTAACAATATTTAAATAGATGTTGAAGAAATTTTCAGTTTGTTGGTTAGTTCTAAATTTTTTAAACCTACTTCTAGTATGTTTATATTTGTTGAATTTTGTTATCATATTATTTAAATATTATTTATATTTTGTACTTAAAAATTACTTGAAATTGAATATAAATTTAGTTTTTTATGTAGTTATAAATCTTTTTAAAACTTGTAAATAGGTTGAAAATATTTTTTAACTGGAAAGGTTATTAAATTAGATTATGGGTTATTTCTGAAATTAATTTAATAAGATTTTAATATATTATTGAATAAAAAATTTTAAAAAACTTGAAAATTTATATATTTTTAAGTGTTAGGATTATTAAATTAGGTTATTACTATTTTAGTAACTTTTTGTAAAAAAAATTGGATATTTTAAGTTAAAAGTGATTATATTTATTTTTAAAAGTTAAAAAGGCTAATTATGATTGATAATTTTTCAAAACATTTTTTTATTATATATCTTTTTTCTAAATTAGACTAAAATTCAAGATAACTACGAACAAATTCTATCCAATTTTTTTTCTTATCAAATTTAAATTTATATTATTTAGCACTTGAAATTAAATGATTAAACATATGATTACAGAGTATTTGTTGGCTCAATGATTCAACATTTCATTTTAATGATTTATAAAATCATAAATATTTAAACATTTTTTCTCTATATTCTTGCAACATTTGATTATGCAGATTTGAACAAAAAATCTAAAAATCAAGCTGGAAGTCATATAAACTAAAGAGTCCTTTAAAGACTTTCAAGTTTAGAAGAACTTAATTCAGAGTGTCAGTTTAAAATATAATGGTAACTTAAGAGAAACGTCAATTTTTAACTGTTAAGATCTTTTAAAATATTTTGAAGCTCATTTTTTTCTTTTCAAAATGCTATATAATGTCTTTTTAATTGACAATTGCGATATAACGTGTTTTTAACAAAATGATATTTTATGAATACGCATAAAATTGTCTATGATGTTAGCTGTAAAAAAAGTCACACTGAGTTTTTGAAGTTTTTTTTAGAAATAAGAATAACAAGGTTTGTTTTTTTTAAAAAAAAACCATTGTGATTTTTATCTCCTCTAATGACTACATTTGTCTTGATTCATTATAAAAACCATTTTGCTCAAACATTTTGCATTTGGACAAAAGAAAATTCCACTACTCTCTAACTTTCATACCTTAAGGTTTTCTCTTCTCTCCAAATAATCAAGAATCTTTTTATGAGTTGATTTTCTAAATTTACTTTGAAAAGATTGTTGTGTTTTAATCAACTTCTCTTTTGAAATATTTCAAATTTATCCAATTTTCATTTTTTTGTTTCAAAAAGTTTTCTTGAACTTAACATGGTGTTTTTCTTTTAATTTACTTTAGGATTATGTGCAATCTAAAGTAGTTAGTAGTAAGTAGTATCAAGATCAAGGTACATGCTAGCAAATAGCATTCTGAGTAAAAATTTTCGTACTGAGTTTTTTTTTTATCTATGTAAAACAGATAGATTGGTTTTCTGAAATCCATAAATTTCAGAGAGAATCAGGCTAGACTAGGTTAAAGTCTATTTCTTGTAAGTGACTTTTTCTCTAGTTCTGAACAGATATTAGTGTAGTGAAAATCTCAAGTGTCTGTATCTGGAAAGTAGATGTAGGCTTAGTTTAGTCAAACCATTATAAATCATGTATCTCTATTTCTTTCCGTTACTTTTTAAGTTTGCTTGCAAATTTATACTTTCTAAATTAACTTAATTTCTTAATCGGTTTTATTTAAAATTTTACAAACATTGAAGTTGATTAAAGTTGAACGTTTTTCCTTGTCTTAATTTTTAAAATTGACTTGGTTTCTGAACTTTGAAACATGAACTTAGTTTCTAATCAATAGATCTAGGATTTCTAATGAGTTTTTTAAAACAGTTTTATGTTTAGAATTTTTTACTTGAAAAATTAATACAGTCAAATTTTTGAAAATTCAATTCATCTATTCTCTTGGATTATTTCTATATCTTTGACTACAATGTCTTTAGTAAAATACTAGAAAATTATATAATGAATGGTAAGCATGATAATTATGACATATAATGACAATAATGTGATAATAGTTCATTTTTCTTTAGTGAATGTGGTCTGAATTTAAAGTATAGTCATTTGCTAAAAATACACTAAATTAAACTTCAGTATAGTTAGTTGGATAAGCACGATTAGATTTGTAAGTTTAAAAAATCTTCTAATAAGTTACAAGCCTCTAAAGAAAATTGATCATTTAATTTCTCATTACACCATAATGTGTAATTCAACATAATTTAAAGACAAAATTGTTCTACATGCGAAACATTGCACCAAGTATATCAAATGTAAGGCATAAAGAAGTAAACCTATTAGAATAATTATGTTAAATAGTGGTGCAATGAAAAGGTGACATTGGCGTGCCACTGTTTAAGGAAGAGGTAAAGAAAGATACTTTGTAAAACATTCTACTATTCAATAAATGTAGTAGTTGTAGGACAAGAGTTTGTGCATTTATTCAATTAGATGAAAGATTTAAAGTTAATAAAGTTATAAGATAAATATAATCATGAGTTGAAATCAAGTGATTTAAGATTCTAAATCCAATATAGATTATTTTCATTTAGTGTTAAGTGATGATTAAAGTTTAGTGCACATGTTGGAATTATAACTACTAGAGCTTTTAAATCATTAGTTCGAGAATCCAGTGTTTATGGAAATGTATTTGTACAAAAAGATTATGTATGCTGTCAAAGTTAGATTATTAGAAATGACAAATGGAAATATTGAAACAATGCACTAATTATTTCTTAAAATTAATTAAGTAATTAAGGGATTTTTTATCGCTATGAAAGGTACGCTAAAATGTATTTTTTAGGCGCATTCAACAGCTAGATATGCTTATGAGAATTTTGACGATGCAATTTCTTTGCCACCATATATCTTGTGAATAAATATTGCATATCATACACTTTGTTTGTGGACGTTAACCACCATAATTGATCTATATTGCTTGGTTGTATTGTGTTATAACATGAAAAAGTTTTATAATTTATTTGAGTGTTCAAATAGTGACTTCTATGTATGCATAACATTACACCAAAATGCATCATCACTGACCATTATTCAAGCATTGATAACATTATATCAAATGTTTTTCAACTTGAAAGTTGAGAAGAAATGATATTTCATTTTCTTATATGTGAGTTAAGATAATTATAATCAATTTTATACTTATAAAAGAAATATTAAATAAGTAAAGGAATACTAATTATCTATAATCAAAGACTAATCATCTATAATTAAGAAATCTAATTAAGAACTAATTAACTAAAATTAAGAAGTTAATGAAAGAGATTTATAAAAAAATTATAGAGATGAAAATATGAAACAAATCTCAACACTCCCCCTTAAGTTGGTGCATAGATGTCGTATATGCCCAACTTACCAAGACAGTTGATAAAGATTTATCTTAAGGTTGCCTTGACAAGAATATCAGCTAGTTGATTTTATGAGCAAATCTTTGGTAACTAAATAACCTTGTTGTCCAACTTTTCTTTGATGAAAAACCTATGCACTTCAACATGTTTTGTTCAATTGGACCGAATTGTGTGTAATATAACATTCTACCTTATTATCACAAAATAACTGAATAGGATACTTAAATGGATATCCATGTTATGAAATCTTTAGAATAAGAGATTGAATTCTCCCTCAGACTTCATAATCCATAACCAAGTCATCTTAGTGCAATCATCAATAAAAGTAACAAACTAATGAGATTTTTTTAAAGTGAAAACTTTTGAAGGACCTCATACATCATAATGGATAATCATAAAAGAACAGAGACTTTTATTCAAAGTTAATGGATAAGAGACACGATGAATAACAAGTTCACAAACTTCACGATAACCTTTATTCTGACAAGTCACACTATACGTTTACCCAAATTAAATTATTTTCTTTAAGGGTTTCAAAGAAGGACTTTTGAAACACTAATCCATATGGTTTTCGAATAATAATAATATAATCATTCGAGATATCTCGAGAGAATAGTTAATGTTAGAAAATAAATAAATCTACTATAAGTCCAAAGAGTGAATAAAATGACTATAATTAATATTAAAGTCATATTTCATTTTTTTATTACTTTTAATAATTAATTATACATATAAATGCTAAATATAATTAAATAAATAATTTAAAATATTGTAAAATTGATGGGTGTCGAATCCACCAAAAATAAAAACCTGCTCTTCCTACAAAACAAACTTGTAAATAGGGTGAGAAGGGTCGAACCCTAGGGACTAGCTTGTCGTAAATAACCAGGATCGAAATTAAAAACAAACTAAA